>JAVIWB010006779.1:0-12509 GCA_031893035.1 Dermolepida albohirtum
TCGTCAAAACCGAACTCGTTGATGGAGTTGCCATCCCACCATACGTTTTCCAGGCTCACCCGTTCGGAGATAATCTTATATCCGCCCGGGATCAGAGCGCCTTCCCCGGCCGCGTACGCGCGGGACGGAGTGATCCAATCACCGTTTCTGAAAGTTCCCTCCTTTACGCTTTTATGAACTGCACGATACATAACAAACATCTTCTCTTTTGAATCGAGTGCCCTTTTAACGTTATAGAACGATTCATAATCAACGGCATCATGTTGATAATACCGCGGGTGCGTCCAGTAGTCGTCAGGGACCATCTCGCCGGTCCTCAGATCTGTGCCCCGTATGGAGAACCCGTCGGCGCCGTTAGGAGCCGTGTGGTTCATCCTGTACTCGCTGTCGGTAACATACCCATTCTTTCGGGCTTGGTTATCGACGATTCTTTGAGCGGCTTCCATGTCCCCCCGCTCAATTGCGGCAAAATATTCTTTGTCGGCGGTTTGCGGAGCGGGTTGAGATTGATAGTACGTATCGTACGCATCTCGCATGTTGACAAGGTCGGCTTCGGTCGGTATACTTTGAGATAAGCTCTCGGCGGATGTTCCTAAGGGCAATTGGAGCCCGGTGGCCCAACTCGCGAGGGCTTTTTCTTTGTTTAAATACCGAAGGTTTCCTTTTTTGATTTGATCCCCAAACCAAGCTTCGTTAGGTCCCGTTTTATTTTCTTTCCCATAAGCACTGGTGATTTGATTTACGGTTATCCGTCCACGGTGTTCATCCACTTCCAGCCGCAGTGGAACAAGGACAGTAGCGCCGTTCGGATCCTTAAGCTCTGTGATCGCGATAAGACTATCGCTCCTCGTGTCGGATTGAAAGATCGCGATCGGGTTCGAAAGCGCGGACGGCAATTGTGTCAACAACTCCCTGCTCAATCCATGCTCTTTCATCGTTTTGAGCATTTTTTGCGCATTCATAAACACTGGCAAAATCTTTGCACCCGCAAGCTTCATCACAAGCGGCGTTGTCATAACCTGCACGTTCGTTCCAGGATTGATCGCACCGGATATAATTTTGTCCACACGGGTACCCCACGCCTGCTCATCGAGATACAGCTTTTCGCTATATGAAAATCTACCCCCCATCTCTTCTTGATCATGCGCCCGCGCCATGGGGTTCTCCGCCACCCATGTATCATATTTTGTCTTTCGCATGGCAATGTCCGTGAACATCTCCATCGGCAGCCCGGTCAAGTCGGAGAGCCGCATCGCGACAGCGCTAACGATCGTGCTCCACGCCTGCGCCTCGGCCTTCGTCCGCCCGGCGGCCCGCATACTGTTCTCCAGATGCTCGGCCAGCTCCCGCGCCTGCCGTCCCTTCTCGGTGTCGGACATAATCCCCTCGGCGGCCACGGCCAGGTTCCGCGCGTTCGCAATCGCTCGTTCAGATTGCGTCCGGCCAGTCGCCCCGACGCGGACGACACGCTGCGTGTCGCGGAGAAACGCGTCGCCGAGTTTGTTGTAGTCGTCCAGGCTCATGGCGACTTCGCCAGACGCCTCCACAGCGTGCGTTTTGATGCCAAGCTCCTCCAGCCGCCCCGGATTCTCCTGATTGTAGACGTCGAAGACGCGGGACGGCAGAAAGACGACCTCGGACTTCTCGATGGCGGACGTCGCGTCTGTCGTCATGAAGCCGTCCGTCGTCCCGGTGACGTTGCCCTGCTCGTCGGTCACATCAGCCGGAATTCGCGCGGATACGTCCTCACGCTGGCTCTCGGCCTCGCGCCGCGCCGTCTGCTGTTCGCGCTGCGCGGCCACGGCGTCATTGTAGTCATTCACAGCCAGGCTCCGCTCGACACCGGAGTCAAACCAGGGCTCGGAGCTGTACTCGCTGCCGGGTACCGCTTCCCGCGCCCCGTTGGCAACATCGGCCAAGTTGCTGTCGAGCTGCGCCTCGCTGACAGCCTGCGCGCTGGCCTGCCCCGCATCGCTCGTCGCTTCACGCTGGACGGGCGCGCGGCTCGCGTCGGCCCTTGCCTCTCGCTGGGCGGATGACTCCTTTAGCGTGACATTCCCGTTGATATCGAGCTTGTACTTGTCGGAATGGATCATCTGCTCCGGCGTTCCAGCGACGCCAGAGGCGTCCACCATGAAATCGGCCGTGTTGTACCGCCCTTTTACCACGGTCTCGGCGGCCCGCAAAACGTCTTCGTTCCTCGCCTCGATCAAGGCCGTAAACTCCGGGACGGTCATGCCCGACAGGTGCGCCCACGTCTCGATCCGCGCACTAACATCGCGCCCGCTGGCGTAGCTCGCCCGCACATCTCGAATGATCCCGGGGAGCATGAGCGGCGTACTGGCAAACATGATGAGGGTGGAGTATCCATAGCGCGCCAGGGCATCGCGAATCGTCACGTCCGATTCGATCCCGGATACCTTCTTCCCGAACTCGATGCCCCCATCACAACGAGCTCCTGCAGGCCGTTCGAGAAGGCGTCCGCGCTCTTCGCGAACCCGACCTGCTTTCCAATGCGCGCAAGGTTCGCCCACATCGACGGCGACTGAATGAGACGATCCGCGATCTGCTTCGGACTCATAAACTTACTGGCCAATGGAATGTACGGGATCATTTTGTGGAGCGAGATCGCGCCAGCGGCAGCAGTCCCCCAGCCTACGAACTCGGCGATGGCCATCGCCGTCTCGTGCGGTATGCCAGCATCAATGCACTCGTTATACGCGATGGACGCGTAGCCTTCCTTCGTCTCCATCATCGAGGCATGATAAAAGGCCGCCCCGAATCCAGCCGCAGCGCCAGCCATTATGGCGCCGCCCGTGGTAACCTGCCCCGCACCCGGCAGCATATTGAGCGGGGCAACTGCTTTTAGCGCCATGCCGATGCTACCACCGATATACGCGCTGGTGACGTCTGAGTCCTCCGCCATCCGCTGCGCGTGTTGGAATTGCTGACGAGCCATGCTTGACGTCCCGCGCGCGAACCACTGCAAGGCTGTCGGCTTGACTGGCGCGGACGTCTCCAGCATTTGCGCGCGAATCTTTTCTCGCCGCGCCATCAGTTCCGGCGTCTGCCCCTTCGCCATAATCTCCATCGTGACGTTCTTTAACTCCCGGTTTAGCTCCTGCTCTCGGTCGCCGTTATTCCACTCCTGCTCGAGTGTGCTGTCGAGCTTTATCCCCCGGTCCGACACCAATGTTTTATACAGACTCGAGTCCGCGAGTAGCAGACTCGCCGAGACGCCGACGAGCGGAGCGGCCTTGATCCGGTCCTCGATCTCCTTCTCCGTATAAAGGTCGCCGTATTGTTGCAAGTAAGCCTGTTTCGAGGTGGAGGCCGCGTAATGATGCATCTCGCGCAGGGTGCCCGCATTCCGCCCGAGCTTCATGCTCACTTCGCCCGGAGTCATTTTGTGGGCGAGCCCGAGCTCGATGTCCATCATGACGCGCTCAATCTCCTCCTCCGGCGTACCCATCTTGCGCGCCTGGTTGATTCGCTTGGCGTAACCTGGGTACCGAAGCACGAGCGGATCGATATCCTCGGACTTGATCGGCTGCCACGCTTTCGCCTCGTCGGAGTCAAGCGCGCCAATTTCATTCCACAGATTGGGGTACGCCCACATCAGGCTATCGAGAGAGGTCGGGTCGTCTAAGCCGGTGAGATTCGGTGTGACCGGGTTCGTTCTCCACTCGCCAATCGGCTTCGACGTCGTCACCGCATACCTCCGTTGCGCGACCTCCAGATCGACGTTGGGTACCACGGGTCGCACCTCTTTGACGCCCTTATCGGGCTCGGGCTCTTTTTTCATCCACCGCTGGCCGCGCACGCCTCTTTGCTTTTCATCCTCCGGGTCGAGCGTTACCAAGCTCATCAAATCTATATCAATAATCCTCCTCGGAGCCGAATCGCAGGACATCCTCACCGGTGGCGGGCACGTTCGTTTTGCGCGGCACCGGCCCCAGGGCGCCGGAGCCGGCATGCTTCCGGGCAAAGTCCGCCTTTGCCTGGTCCGCTGTATCCTGCGTGATGACCAATTTCTGACCGCCGGCCGCTGGCGTCGGAGCCTGCATGGACGCCTGGGGCGATGTCGTGGCTGCACCCGCGCCCCGCGCAGCCGGAGGGTCGTACCGGTCAAGCCCGTACTCCTCGATGATCTGGATCAGCTTCTCCGCGTATTTGGGATCCGTCGCGTACCCAGCTTTTTGTAGCGCCGCCGCCGCCTCGCGGTAATTTTGCGCGGCCCTGACCGCCTGATAGCGGTCCTTGCCGATGAGATTCGAGTAATCCGCGATGGATTCGTCGACCGAATTGTAATCACGGAAGGTGGCGGTGGTATCGACACGCCGCCCATTCTCGTACTCGTGCGTCTTTACGCTTTTCGTTTTACCCTTCCACGAACCGTCAGCCTTGATGCCAAAAATATTGTTCCCGATTCCGCTCTTTCCCCAACCACTTTCAAGCGCGGCTTGCGCAAGGATGATCGAGGGCAGGACGCCGCTCTTGGCCCCGGCGTTTTGAACGGCGGGCACAATTGACGTGATAAATTCTCCCTGCGGCACACTCATCGGCCGCTGCGCGTACTGGCGATAAGCCGGGTTCCCCGCCGCGACGGCCGCCGTATCCCGCACGGGTGACGGCATGGTCACGTCCTTCAGGTTGACCTTATCGTTCCGGAACGTTGGCTCGTATTTCTGAATCGGCTGCGCGTCCATGGCGTCCTGAATCTCTTTCCAATCTTTGCCGAAGGCTGTCGGACTCCCTGTCCAATATCCGTTCAATTTTTTATTCGACTCATCGACCGCGCGCGTGATGGCATCGCGCCGCGCTTGCCGAACGTCCTCGGCGTAGGTTGGGCTGTTCGGGTCAAGTTCTACAAGGGCCGCGTTAAATTCAAGCATGGCCGTGTTCCTTATCGGTCGATCTTTCCCCTTTTCGTCGTTATACGAAAAATGCTTATCATTGAAAATCTTGTCGAGGTCGGCTTTGAGTTGCTTCGTCTCGTACGCCACAATCTTTTTCTGCTGAGCGCCGTATCCCTTCAGCGCGGCCTTATAGGAATCCGCCTCCGCCTTCGTGAGGTGGCCGGAGTCGTAAGCCGCGGCGATATCCGCTTCGCCGATACCAGACTCCGGGTCGAGTATCCGTTTCCGCAGGTCGGCAAGCGCGGCCTCCCGGTCGCCCTGCGTGACGCCCATCCCGGTCATGACGTACGCGTCGCGCTGCTCCTGTGTAAAATTGTTCCACTGCTCGCCGAACTGCTTTTTCAGGCCGTTCTCAACGGTCAGCCGGTCGGCCTTGACGTTCAGCCGGCTTGCTTCGGTGCGATATTTGTCCCAGCTAATATATCCATTGCTGGCGGCCTCATAGAGCTCGGCCTCGGTCAATGTACCCAGGGCCGCCTTCTGCGCAAGGTTCGCGTCCCAGAATTCATGCTGCTCCCGCGCTCGACTCGTGGCGCTGGCCTCCTCTTTCAGCGTCAGCTCCGACACGCGCGTCTTGTACGCGGCGACCACAGACTCCTCCCGCGAGCCGGAATAGTTCTCGCGAATCCAGGCAATCGTGTCCTGCGGGTTCTCAATCCCAAACTGCCGCACGAGCCCGTCCACAATCCCCTGCACCTCGACTCGCTCCACCTCCGGCTTCACTTTCGCGGAGAGCGCGGCGGCGGCTTCGGGGAGCAGGTACGCCGACGCCTGGATCATCTGCTTCGCGAGCAAGGGATTCTCGCCCAGCACCATGCTGATACGGGCGACCTCAAGCTGCGACGCCCACGCCTTCAAGGCATTGGTCTTCGCCTCCTGCGGCGCGCCAGGCATCTGCTGTTCGATGATCAACGCGCCAGCGTCTATCGCCATCTCCAGCATCTCACCGTTCATGGGGTCCGTTTGGACGGATATCAAGAGGCCCTGCAAGCCGCTCTCGGCCTCGGACTTCCCATGCTCCTGCCGCTGCGTTGCCTCGTAGGTTGCGCTCCGGCTTGTATACGGCTGCCTTAAACGCTCCTGCACCAACCTGAACCGGTCCCCGGCCTTCTCGCTCAGCCGCGACGTGATATCCTCCACCAGATCGTCGGCGTGTTTCTCGGTATCGAAGAGCAGGCCGCGCGCGTCCTTAAGCTTGCGCGTGTTGAGCTGCCCCGCCTCCGGGTCGAATAGGTATGAACTCATTCGCCTATTGAAGTCGTTGGTGGCCGCCATCAGGTCTATTTCGTCCTGCTTGTCATTGAATGCCTGGATGGAAAGCCCTACCCTGTCCACGGCGTTCCCCATCTGCCCCAGCGCGGAGGCCACGCCGGCCCCGGCGGCGTCCGGCGTCACATAGTTGTGCAGGTAAACCGATGGCGCGCCCTTCTCGCTGATCTGTCTCTGGTATCGCTCAGCCATGACGATTACCCCTTGTACCATGCATTGGCCTTCCCTCCTTTTGGGTAAAAAAACAGCCGCCCCGAAGGGCGGCCGTGCGCGCGATTATTGACAAGTTTGAATTCCGATGCTATATTTTCATCATAATATCGGCGGCGTTCTTAGTCGAGCGACCGTTAAAATGAACATCTCGGAGAGCTTTCTGGCTCTCCATTATTTTTTAAGAATATCGTCGAAGAATGCGCGGTCCAGCAAGAGTCTTTCGTCAACAATGTCCCACAATTCCTGATCGTAGGTATTTTTATCTCCATGGGCAAGGCAAACAATTACCTGAGCCTCTTTCGCCGCAACGACAGCGGGATACATATCGCCATCACCCGCAAGAAGGTAGATTTGATCGACGACCTTCGGTTGACAACGCACAACCGAAGCGATATCTAAGCCCAACATGAGATCGACGCGCTTTTGCATAAAAATAGCATTGCCGTCCCGGTCGAGGCCCCGATATCTCAACTTACCCTCCCTCACGTTAAAGCGCGGGATAGAATTGACGCGCTGAAAGAAGTTCTTCTTTTTGGATAATCTCTCCCTGTCTTCATTGGTAGGGTTGCCCGGCATATATGGGGGACAATGATAGTAATACGCTCGATGCAACGTATTGTTCCCGATCATTCGAGCAACGAGCTTTTCAAAATCAATCTTACGCGAGTTGATTTTCTCAAGGTATCCCCCGTCAATAAAAACCGCAACCTTCTCACTCATCTTTCAACCCCCAGTGTAAACGCTTCGCCCATTATAGCAAAAGGCGGTCCACCTCCGGGATGATGATACGCTGTCCCACCATAACCCTGAATCAGGTGGTCGATCATCTATCGCTCAGCCATGACGATTACCCCCTGTACCAAGTCTGGCTCAATTTTTTATTCTCGAGCCGTCGCGTGCTGTAACCCGGGTATTTTTGAGTGAGATCGACGGTGATGCCGCCGCCAGCCGAGTATTTCGCCGTTGTCGGGCTCGCCGAACCGTAAATGCTGGCGGCGGTCCCGAGGAGCGACGTGCCCACGCCGATGAGCCCTGCCGTCCGCGCGTTCTTGGCCGACGCGCGCGCCGCGCTGGCCTCGTTGCGGAAGTTGACGGCCTGCGACTGCTGGCCCCACCGCTCCTGCGCGACGTTGTATCGCAGTGACATCACGTCCTCCTCGATGCCGGCCCGCGTGTCGCCCAGAACCTGGAGCGCGGACCCGCTCAAGGCAGCGCCGCTGGCCGCGAGCTCGCTCTCCTGCGTGGCCGCCTTCTGTCCGGCCTTCTGGCGAAACTGCTTCTCCTCGCGGGCGCCCCGGCGAAGCGTCTCGTCCGCCTGCGCTTCCGCCGTGCGGGCATTCTGGTCGGCCACCGCCGCCTGACTCTTATACGCCGCCGCCTGCGCCTGCCCGCCCGCGTACGCGCTATACGCGCCGAGGAGGCCGCCGCCTACTTGGAAGATCGTGCCGAGTCCTACCGTCGCGCCCATTTGTCACACCTCACATATCCGTTCTCCAGGTCTGTCACTTCGAAGCCGCTCCACGCCATGAAGCGCAGCAGCTTCCGGTTCTCCTTCCAAAAATAGGCGAAGATGTGCCCGTACCGCTCCAGCCATCGCTCGAAGTACGGCTTGCTCTGTCGAATGAACTGAACGGCCACGCTCTCGATACCCTCGCCGCGCATCATCCACAGGTTCCCGTCCGGCGCGCAGCCGAAGATGCCAACCGGCCGCCCCCCGGCCAGGATGATGTAAGACGGCTTGTATAGTTGATACGAGAGCAGCACGGCCCCGGCGGAGGACATCCCCCAGCCGCGCCGCATGTCCTCGTCGTCCCCCGGCGGGATATAGGCCAGCAAACGCCCGACCAGCTCCGGCGTCGCCGGAACAACCGAGCCCGTTTTCCCCTTTGGCATTCAACGCACCCCCTCATAAAAAACAAAAAGACAAAAAAAGACGAAAAAAAGCCAACAAAAGACCGCCCTCGACTGGAGGACGGTCTGCGTGTTACGTGTTATAATAAGCGAGGCCCCGAAAGGGCGTTTTCTCGGCCGAGGGTTCGAGCCTCAACCGAGAAGGATTTCACCCGGTTCTATTGGCTCTTCCGCCAAACAACTCTTAGCTTCAGCTTTAACGCCGCCTGCAGCCAACGCAGGCGGCATCTCATTTTCAGCCAGATCGTCATCGGCATCACCCCCTCCCGTGTGCAGTTGCCGCCGGGTATTGCTGGGGCGTCCTTCCGCGCCCCTGTGGTCACGGGGCCGCGCGTTCGCCATTGTACCACTCATCCTCACTTCAGAAGACGAAAAAAGACAACAAAAGACCGCCCTCGACTGGAGGACGGTCTGCGTGTTACGTGTTATAATAAGCGAGGCCCCGGTCAAGGGATGCCCGGTCGAGTTAACGGCCCGACCGGGACTTACACCCAGCCTAAGGCCTGCGGAGAATTACTTTAAGCTTTACTGTGAGAGTCGTCTGCCACCAACGCAGGCGACTTCTCATTTTCAGCCATATTTTCATTCTGCGCTTCACCCCCCTTGTTGATTGTTGATGGGGATGCCCTCCAGAAACACCCGGTTTGTGCTGCTGCCGGAGCCTCGCGTCCGGTATTATATCATTCGCTCTCATTTCAAAAGACAAAAAAGATGAAAAAAGACAACAAACAACCCCGCCCTCGACGGTAGGGCGGGGTTCGTGATATAATCCTTCCAGATTAGATCATCCTGAATATCTTGAGCAGGAACTCAAGAATTTGGATGATCAGGCTGAACAAAGGAGCGAGGTAGATCACTTTGGCGAGTGGGCCTCGCTCCTCTGTTTTATCTGGAAGGCTGCCTCTGCCTTGCGGCATCGCGTCACCTCCCCCAGAGGGAAGACCTTTACTTTATGAACACTCTCCAGCCCCCTGCTACCGCTGGAAGTCCGTCAGGGCGATTATATCACGCGATCACCCCGTCACTCCTTGTCAATCTCCACCGTCTGAAAGACCCCCAGCAGCGTGAACGGGCGCGGCGACCGGTTCTCGATCCGCGCGCGCGCGTCTCTGCCCACACCGCCCGGGATGGCAATATGGACGTCCCCGGTGTATGGATCGTCGCGGTACCTCGGCGAGGATTCACCCGGAAAGGTGATCTGGTCCAGCTCAGTATTGTTCTCCGTCAGAATCCCGGCGTGAAAGCCGCCGCTGCGGAAAACGCGAAGCGTCACCCGCGGCACGTGCTTGTGCCGGCCCTGCAGGGATCCGTTCACGTTCTGCTCCAGCTCCATGCTCTCGAAGGACGACACATAGCCGTGCGCGTTCTCGTCCAGATAGGTCCGCTCGTTGGTTGCCCCTTTCGTGTCCGCCCGGTGTTGCAGCATGACCAGGTTGGAGCTCGCCGGCTGTCCCTCGGCCTGGCACAGGAGAAAGAGCTCGTCCTGTTCGTCGCCCGGGATGCAACAGACGTCCTGCGCTGCGGTATGAAAGCGATTCCGCGTCCATGCCGTGACCTTGTGCTCCTGGTGAATCGTCAGGGCGAGGACGTCCCCCGTCTCCAGCACGATCCAAACCACCGACCACGGCTCCTGCTGGTACGCCCACCGCGCCGCGCGCGTCCCTTCGAACAAATGCGCGGAGAGGATCGACAGCTCGTTCGAGGCGTACCCGTCGATGTCGAGCTGATACCCCATCCCGCGCACAACCTTGCCGTGACGCTGCACAAACAGGGTAAAGGTCCCGACGTCCAGCGGCTCGATGCTCTGCGACCCGTGATAGCTGGAGGGTGTGACGATGACCGACGAAGGCGTGAATACGTCCGACTGCCGCCCCGCCTTGGCCACCCACTCCCCGCCGACGGTGAAGATCAATAGGTCCGAGCGCGAGGCGAGCCCCGTAATCTCGTCCACGCGCTTGGCGGCCAGCGTCACGGTGATGGCGTCCGTGTCGCGAATCGGGATCGACGTTCCAAATTCCTCCCATGACGCGGACTTCGACATCCAGATGCTTTGCCGGTGCGTCGGTGAATTCGCCAGGACGAGCCGCCCCTGGTGGAAGATTCCGAGCGACGGATAGCCGAGCGACGCCCCGAAAGCCCCCCACGCCCAGTCCTTCGATGGCCCCGCGTCGGTTTCAAGCCCGTCATAGCTGACCACGCGCATTGTCCGGCTGTCGATCAGCGAGAACGCGCGAACGCGCCGCGCGATGAGGCCGCCGCCGCTCGACCACTCGATATTGACGCGCCCGCTGCCAGCCGCGCGGCTGTAGGCGACCTTGTACTTGGTGCCGTAGAGTTCCGCGTCCTCCTGATAGCCAAAGTTGTAATCGTTCGACGACCGGTATTCTTTGATCTTGGTAAAGCCCGACTCGTCCGGATATTTGCGATAAATCTCAACGAGTCCCGTCCAGGTCCCGCCGCTCTTGATCGTCGACGCGCCGAACATCTCAAATACCTCGGATTCAGTCGGCGCTGGTGGACTTGTTTCGTCGTAGCGGTACTCCAGATCGAAGTCGCCGCCGTCCGCGCCGATCGTAAACTCCAACTTGAAAAGCAGGCCCACATGCGCCTGCGTGAAGTACGGCGCACTGCTGACGATAACCATATATCCCGTGTCCGCGTCGGTCTGGATCGTCATTTCAAGATTGGCCAGGTTGCCGCTGTAGAGCGTGTTGAGCGGGTCCTTGTTCATGTCCTGAAACGGCCCGTCCTCGATGAAAATCTCCCGCATCCGCCAGTTGTCGTCCGCGAACCGCGAGAGCTTCTGAATCGAGTGCCACGGATGGAAAATATACATCACGTCGGCGCTCTGGAGCCAACGGATCTCGGCCAGCTCCGCGCGCGTGTAAGTGTAACCCGCGAACGAGTGGACGCGCGTCCCCCGGCTGTTGTAGACGTCGATCTCCCCGCCAGCCTTGTAAACGATGCAGTAGGACACGTTGGCGTTGAACACGAAGGGGATTAACCGCGCCCCGTAGAGACTTGAGCCGGATGAGACGCGCTCCGTCCCCGGGCGATTGCACAGGCCCCCCTGCGGCAAGACGATCATATTCGTGATCTCCTTCGCGCCGACGCTATACGCGGCGAGGTCAACCCTCGCCGCCAGTACCGGCGTCAGCTCCCCCGAGGCGAAGGATACGCTGGGCTGATAGAATTTCATGCCCTACCACCTCGAATCGATGTAGTGCGTATTCAGCGGCTGCGGCAGGTCCTCCGTCGCCGCGCTGCGCCCGCGGGCATTGCCGACGAGATACTGGTACTTTTGAAGCAGCGTCATGCCGGTGTTCTGCCCGCCTGTCAGCGTCGAGGCGCAGTCCGACGCCAGGCGCGTGACGAACGCCTCTACGGCGGCGCCGCTCCAGGTCTCGATGCTCGTGTTCTTGAAGGTGTACTCGACCGAGCAATCGGCCTCATTCGTCGCGATGACGTCGTTCGCGAACAAGAAGTTTAGCTTTGTCAGGTGGGTGCGCGCCTGCCGCCCATCCTCGACGGTCACGCGCCCGCGATAGACCTGGACGATGTTCTCCGCGTCCGCCGGCCTGGCGAACGCGTACGAGAAACCCGGAGGCGGCGAGGCCGAGGGCGCTGAGCTGGCCGAAAGCGCCTCTAACCGCAAAGCGAAACTCCAGGCGAACTCCGAGAGAACAGCCTCCTTCGCCGGCCCGATCATCCGCTTCACGGTCCGCGCCGCCTGCGTATCGTCGTCAAAACTCCCGACCGGCGCTACACCGAGCAGCACCAGCGCCTTGTTCGCCGCCTCCAGGTCCGTCATGTCAGCTCACTCCCTCGTCGTTCTCCGGCTCCGCCTCCGCCTCGGGCTCTGGCTCCTGCTCCGCTGAAGCCGCCGTGGCCATCCCAAGTTCAGCAGTGCGCACCTGAATCTTCGCGATCATGGCGTCTTTGTTGTAGGCCATGTCCAGCGAAAGCCCCAGCGTTTCGGCGTAGGCGGCCAGCTTCTCCTTGTTCATGTTTTTCAGCTGCCCCAACGTCTTGCCGGTTTCCAACTTTTCAGGCAACCCCGGTTTCACCGACGGTATTTTGTCAGGTCCTGCGTCAACAGCGCCCGAGTCAGGTCTCGCAAAAATTTCGCAGCCACAAAAGGGACAGATGGTGCGTGTTTCGGCTGCGACGGGCGCGCCATCCTCTCGTTCCTCAAGG
>JAVIWB010006780.1:0-12774 GCA_031893035.1 Dermolepida albohirtum
TAGCGTTAGGCGGAAACTGACTTTCAAAAGTGATTGTTTTTTAGGTGTGTACTTATAGATTGTGACACGACTGTTACGCTGCTTCAAACCAGAACATTGTATCACTTCTCGTTCCGAAGTTATTAGCGACCTTAGAACGCCATCAGACAGAGCTCACATGTAGCGTTAGGCGGAAACTGACTTTCAAAAGTGATTGTTTTTTAGGTGTGTACTTATAGATTGTGACACGACTGTTACGCTGCTTCAAACCAGAACATTGTATCTCTTCTCGTTCCGAAGTTATTAGCGACCTTAGAACGCCATCAGACAGAGCTCACATGTAGCGTTAGGCGGAAACTGACTTTCAAAAGTGATTGTTTTTTAGGTGTGTACTTATAGATTGTGACACGACTGTTACGCTGCTTCAAACCAGAACATTGTATCTCTTCTCGTTCCGAAGTTATTAGCGACCTTAGAACGCCATCAGACAGAGCTCACATGTAGCGTTAGGCGGAAACTGACTTTCAAAAGTGATTGTTTTTTAGGTGTGTACTTATAGATTGTGACACGACTGTTACGCTGCTTCAAACCAGAACATTGTATCTCTTCTCGTTCCGAAGTTATTAGCGACCTTAGAACGCCATCAGACAGAGCTCACATGTAGCGTTAGGCGGAAACTGACTTTCAAAAGTGATTGTTTTTAGGTGTGTACTTATAGATTGTGACACGACTGTTACGCTGCTTCAAACCAGAACATTGTATCTCTTCTCGTTCCGAAGTTATTAGCGACCTTAGAACGCCATCAGACAGAGCTCACATGTAGCGTTAGGCGGAAACTGACTTTCAAAAGTGATTGTTTTTTAGGTGTGTACTTATAGATTGTGACACGACTGTTACGCTGCTTCAAACCAGAACATTGTATCTCTTCTCGTTCCGAAGTTATTAGCGACCTTAGAACGCCATCAGACAGAGCTCACATGTAGCGTTAGGCGGAAACTGACTTTCAAAAGTGATTGTTTTTTAGGTGTGTACTTATAGATTGTGACACGACTGTTACGCTGCTTCAAACCAGAACATTGTATCTCTTCTCGTTCCGAAGTTATTAGCGACCTTAGAACGCCATCAGACAGAGCTCACATGTAGCGTTAGGCGGAAACTGACTTTCAAAAGTGATTGTTTTTTAGGTGTGTACTTATAGATTGTGACACGACTGTTACGCTGCTTCAAACCAGAACATTGTATCTCTTCTCGTTCCGAAGTTATTAGCGACCTTAGAACGCCATCAGACAGAGCTCACATGTAGCGTTAGGCGGAAACTGACTTTCAAAAGTGATTGTTTTTTAGGTGTGTACTTATAGACTGTGACACGACTGTCTTATAGATTGTGACACGACTGTTACGCTGCTTCAAACCAGAACATTGTATCTCTTCTCGTTCCGAAGTTATTAGCGACCTTAGAACGCCATCAGACAGAGCTCACATGTAGCGTTAGGCGGAAACTGACTTTCAAAAGTGATTGTTTTTTAGGTGTGTACTTATAGATTGTGACACGACTGTTACGCTGCTTCAAACCAGAACATTGTATCTCTTCTCGTTCCGAAGTTATTAGCGACCTTAGAACGCCATCAGACAGAGCTCACATGTAGCGTTAGGCGGAAACTGACTTTCAAAAGTGATTGTTTTTTAGGTGTGTACTTATAGATTGTGACACGACTGTTACGCTGCTTCAAACCAGAACATTGTATCTCTTCTCGTTCCGAAGTTATTAGCGACCTTAGAACGCCATCAGACAGAGCTCACATGTAGCGTTAGGCGGAAACTGACTTTCAAAAGTGATTGTTTTTTAGGTGTGTACTTATAGATTGTGACACGACTGTTACGCTGCTTCAAACCAGAACATTGTATCTCTTCTCGTTCCGAAGTTATTAGCGACCTTAGAACGCCATCAGACAGAGCTCACATGTAGCGTTAGGCGGAAACTGACTTTCAAAAGTGATTGTTTTTTAGGTGTGTACTTATAGATTGTGACACGACTGTTACGCTGCTTCAAACCAGAACATTGTATCTCTTCTCGTTCCGAAGTTATTAGCGACCTTAGAACGCCATCAGACAGAGCTCACATGTAGCGTTAGGCGGAAACTGACTTTCAAAAGTGATTGTTTTTTAGGTGTGTACTTATAGATTGTGACACGACTGTTACGCTGCTTCAAACCAGAACATTGTATCTCTTCTCGTTCCGAAGTTATTAGCGACCTTAGAACGCCATCAGACAGAGCTCACATGTAGCGTTAGGCGGAAACTGACTTTCAAAAGTGATTGTTTTTTAGGTGTGTACTTATAGATTGTGACACGACTGTTACGCTGCTTCAAACCAGAACATTGTATCTCTTCTCGTTCCGAAGTTATTAGCGACCTTAGAACGCCATCAGACAGAGCTCACATGTAGCGTTAGGCGGAAACTGACTTTCAAAAGTGATTGTTTTTTAGGTGTGTACTTATAGATTGTGACACGACTGTTACGCTGCTTCAAACCAGAACATTGTATCTCTTCTCGTTCCGAAGTTATTAGCGACCTTAGAACGCCATCAGACAGAGCTCACATGTAGCGTTAGGCGGAAACTGACTTTCAAAAGTGATTGTTTTTTAGGTGTGTACTTATAGATTGTGACACGACTGTTACGCTGCTTCAAACCAGAACATTGTATCTCTTCTCGTTCCGAAGTTATTAGCGACCTTAGAACGCCATCAGACAGAGCTCACATGTAGCGTTAGGCGGAAACTGACTTTCAAAAGTGATTGTTTTTTAGGTGTGTACTTATAGATTGTGACACGACTGTTACGCTGCTTCAAACCAGAACATTGTATCTCTTCTCGTTCCGAAGTTATTAGCGACCTTAGAACGCCATCAGACAGAGCTCACATGTAGCGTTAGGCGGAAACTGACTTTCAAAAGTGATTGTTTTTTAGGTGTGTACTTATAGATTGTGACACGACTGTTACGCTGCTTCAAACCAGAACATTGTATCTCTTCTCGTTCCGAAGTTATTAGCGACCTTAGAACGCCATCAGACAGAGCTCACATGTAGCGTTAGGCGGAAACTGACTTTCAAAAGTGATTGTTTTTTAGGTGTGTACTTATAGATTGTGACACGACTGTTACGCTGCTTCAAACCAGAACATTGTATCTCTTCTCGTTCCGAAGTTATTAGCGACCTTAGAACGCCATCAGACAGAGCTCACATGTAGCGTTAGGCGGAAACTGACTTTCAAAAGTGATTGTTTTTTAGGTGTGTACTTATAGATTGTGACACGACTGTTACGCTGCTTCAAACCAGAACATTGTATCTCTTCTCGTTCCGAAGTTATTAGCGACCTTAGAACGCCATCAGACAGAGCTCACATGTAGCGTTAGGCGGAAACTGACTTTCAAAAGTGATTGTTTTTTAGGTGTGTACTTATAGATTGTGACACGACTGTTACGCTGCTTCAAACCAGAACATTGTATCTCTTCTCGTTCCGAAGTTATTAGCGACCTTAGAACGCCATCAGACAGAGCTCACATGTAGCGTTAGGCGGAAACTGACTTTCAAAAGTGATTGTTTTTTAGGTGTGTACTTATAGATTGTGACACGACTGTTACGCTGCTTCAAACCAGAACATTGTATCTCTTCTCGTTCCGAAGTTATTAGCGACCTTAGAACGCCATCAGACAGAGCTCACATGTAGCGTTAGGCGGAAACTGACTTTCAAAAGTGATTGTTTTTTAGGTGTGTACTTATAGATTGTGACACGACTGTTACGCTGCTTCAAACCAGAACATTGTATCTCTTCTCGTTCCGAAGTTATTAGCGACCTTAGAACGCCATCAGACAGAGCTCACATGTAGCGTTAGGCGGAAACTGACTTTCAAAAGTGATTGTTTTTTAGGTGTGTACTTATAGATTGTGACACGACTGTTACGCTGCTTCAAACCAGAACATTGTATCTCTTCTCGTTCCGAAGTTATTAGCGACCTTAGAACGCCATCAGACAGAGCTCACATGTAGCGTTAGGCGGAAACTGACTTTCAAAAGTGATTGTTTTTTAGGTGTGTACTTATAGATTGTGACACGACTGTTACGCTGCTTCAAACCAGAACATTGTATCTCTTCTCGTTCCGAAGTTATTAGCGACCTTAGAACGCCATCAGACAGAGCTCACATGTAGCGTTAGGCGGAAACTGACTTTCAAAAGTGATTGTTTTTTAGGTGTGTACTTATAGATTGTGACACGACTGTTACGCTGCTTCAAACCAGAACATTGTATCTCTTCTCGTTCCGAAGTTATTAGCGACCTTAGAACGCCATCAGACAGAGCTCACATGTAGCGTTAGGCGGAAACTGACTTTCAAAAGTGATTGTTTTTTAGGTGTGTACTTATAGATTGTGACACGACTGTTACGCTGCTTCAAACCAGAACATTGTATCTCTTCTCGTTCCGAAGTTATTAGCGACCTTAGAACGCCATCAGACAGAGCTCACATGTAGCGTTAGGCGGAAACTGACTTTCAAAAGTGATTGTTTTTTAGGTGTGTACTTATAGATTGTGACACGACTGTTACGCTGCTTCAAACCAGAACATTGTATCTCTTCTCGTTCCGAAGTTATTAGCGACCTTAGAACGCCATCAGACAGAGCTCACATGTAGCGTTAGGCGGAAACTGACTTTCAAAAGTGATTGTTTTTTAGGTGTGTACTTATAGATTGTGACACGACTGTTACGCTGCTTCAAACCAGAACATTGTATCTCTTCTCGTTCCGAAGTTATTAGCGACCTTAGAACGCCATCAGACAGAGCTCACATGTAGCGTTAGGCGGAAACTGACTTTCAAAAGTGATTGTTTTTTAGGTGTGTACTTATAGATTGTGACACGACTGTTACGCTGCTTCAAACCAGAACATTGTATCTCTTCTCGTTCCGAAGTTATTAGCGACCTTAGAACGCCATCAGACAGAGCTCACATGTAGCGTTAGGCGGAAACTGACTTTCAAAAGTGATTGTTTTTTAGGTGTGTACTTATAGATTGTGACACGACTGTTACGCTGCTTCAAACCAGAACATTGTATCTCTTCTCGTTCCGAAGTTATTAGCGACCTTAGAACGCCATCAGACAGAGCTCACATGTAGCGTTAGGCGGAAACTGACTTTCAAAAGTGATTGTTTTTTAGGTGTGTACTTATAGATTGTGACACGACTGTTACGCTGCTTCAAACCAGAACATTGTATCTCTTCTCGTTCCGAAGTTATTAGCGACCTTAGAACGCCATCAGACAGAGCTCACATGTAGCGTTAGGCGGAAACTGACTTTCAAAAGTGATTGTTTTTTAGGTGTGTACTTATAGATTGTGACACGACTGTTACGCTGCTTCAAACCAGAACATTGTATCTCTTCTCGTTCCGAAGTTATTAGCGACCTTAGAACGCCATCAGACAGAGCTCACATGTAGCGTTAGGCGGAAACTGACTTTCAAAAGTGATTGTTTTTTAGGTGTGTACTTATAGATTGTGACACGACTGTTACGCTGCTTCAAACCAGAACATTGTATCTCTTCTCGTTCCGAAGTTATTAGCGACCTTAGAACGCCATCAGACAGAGCTCACATGTAGCGTTAGGCGGAAACTGACTTTCAAAAGTGATTGTTTTTTAGGTGTGTACTTATAGATTGTGACACGACTGTTACGCTGCTTCAAACCAGAACATTGTATCTCTTCTCGTTCCGAAGTTATTAGCGACCTTAGAACGCCATCAGACAGAGCTCACATGTAGCGTTAGGCGGAAACTGACTTTCAAAAGTGATTGTTTTTTAGGTGTGTACTTATAGATTGTGACACGACTGTTACGCTGCTTCAAACCAGAACATTGTATCTCTTCTCGTTCCGAAGTTATTAGCGACCTTAGAACGCCATCAGACAGAGCTCACATGTAGCGTTAGGCGGAAACTGACTTTCAAAAGTGATTGTTTTTTAGGTGTGTACTTATAGATTGTGACACGACTGTTACGCTGCTTCAAACCAGAACATTGTATCTCTTCTCGTTCCGAAGTTATTAGCGACCTTAGAACGCCATCAGACAGAGCTCACATGTAGCGTTAGGCGGAAACTGACTTTCAAAAGTGATTGTTTTTTAGGTGTGTACTTATAGATTGTGACACGACTGTTACGCTGCTTCAAACCAGAACATTGTATCTCTTCTCGTTCCGAAGTTATTAGCGACCTTAGAACGCCATCAGACAGAGCTCACATGTAGCGTTAGGCGGAAACTGACTTTCAAAAGTGATTGTTTTTTAGGTGTGTACTTATAGATTGTGACACGACTGTTACGCTGCTTCAAACCAGAACATTGTATCTCTTCTCGTTCCGAAGTTATTAGCGACCTTAGAACGCCATCAGACAGAGCTCACATGTAGCGTTAGGCGGAAACTGACTTTCAAAAGTGATTGTTTTTTAGGTGTGTACTTATAGATTGTGACACGACTGTTACGCTGCTTCAAACCAGAACATTGTATCTCTTCTCGTTCCGAAGTTATTAGCGACCTTAGAACGCCATCAGACAGAGCTCACATGTAGCGTTAGGCGGAAACTGACTTTCAAAAGTGATTGTTTTTTAGGTGTGTACTTATAGATTGTGACACGACTGTTACGCTGCTTCAAACCAGAACATTGTATCTCTTCTCGTTCCGAAGTTATTAGCGACCTTAGAACGCCATCAGACAGAGCTCACATGTAGCGTTAGGCGGAAACTGACTTTCAAAAGTGATTGTTTTTTAGGTGTGTACTTATAGATTGTGACACGACTGTTACGCTGCTTCAAACCAGAACATTGTATCTCTTCTCGTTCCGAAGTTATTAGCGACCTTAGAACGCCATCAGACAGAGCTCACATGTAGCGTTAGGCGGAAACTGACTTTCAAAAGTGATTGTTTTTTAGGTGTGTACTTATAGATTGTGACACGACTGTTACGCTGCTTCAAACCAGAACATTGTATCTCTTCTCGTTCCGAAGTTATTAGCGACCTTAGAACGCCATCAGACAGAGCTCACATGTAGCGTTAGGCGGAAACTGACTTTCAAAAGTGATTGTTTTTTAGGTGTGTACTTATAGATTGTGACACGACTGTTACGCTGCTTCAAACCAGAACATTGTATCTCTTCTCGTTCCGAAGTTATTAGCGACCTTAGAACGCCATCAGACAGAGCTCACATGTAGCGTTAGGCGGAAACTGACTTTCAAAAGTGATTGTTTTTTAGGTGTGTACTTATAGATTGTGACACGACTGTTACGCTGCTTCAAACCAGAACATTGTATCTCTTCTCGTTCCGAAGTTATTAGCGACCTTAGAACGCCATCAGACAGAGCTCACATGTAGCGTTAGGCGGAAACTGACTTTCAAAAGTGATTGTTTTTTAGGTGTGTACTTATAGATTGTGACACGACTGTTACGCTGCTTCAAACCAGAACATTGTATCTCTTCTCGTTCCGAAGTTATTAGCGACCTTAGAACGCCATCAGACAGAGCTCACATGTAGCGTTAGGCGGAAACTGACTTTCAAAAGTGATTGTTTTTTAGGTGTGTACTTATAGATTGTGACACGACTGTTACGCTGCTTCAAACCAGAACATTGTATCTCTTCTCGTTCCGAAGTTATTAGCGACCTTAGAACGCCATCAGACAGAGCTCACATGTAGCGTTAGGCGGAAACTGACTTTCAAAAGTGATTGTTTTTTAGGTGTGTACTTATAGATTGTGACACGACTGTTACGCTGCTTCAAACCAGAACATTGTATCTCTTCTCGTTCCGAAGTTATTAGCGACCTTAGAACGCCATCAGACAGAGCTCACATGTAGCGTTAGGCGGAAACTGACTTTCAAAAGTGATTGTTTTTTAGGTGTGTACTTATAGATTGTGACACGACTGTTACGCTGCTTCAAACCAGAACATTGTATCTCTTCTCGTTCCGAAGTTATTAGCGACCTTAGAACGCCATCAGACAGAGCTCACATGTAGCGTTAGGCGGAAACTGACTTTCAAAAGTGATTGTTTTTTAGGTGTGTACTTATAGATTGTGACACGACTGTTACGCTGCTTCAAACCAGAACATTGTATCTCTTCTCGTTCCGAAGTTATTAGCGACCTTAGAACGCCATCAGACAGAGCTCACATGTAGCGTTAGGCGGAAACTGACTTTCAAAAGTGATTGTTTTTTAGGTGTGTACTTATAGATTGTGACACGACTGTTACGCTGCTTCAAACCAGAACATTGTATCTCTTCTCGTTCCGAAGTTATTAGCGACCTTAGAACGCCATCAGACAGAGCTCACATGTAGCGTTAGGCGGAAACTGACTTTCAAAAGTGATTGTTTTTTAGGTGTGTACTTATAGATTGTGACACGACTGTTACGCTGCTTCAAACCAGAACATTGTATCTCTTCTCGTTCCGAAGTTATTAGCGACCTTAGAACGCCATCAGACAGAGCTCACATGTAGCGTTAGGCGGAAACTGACTTTCAAAAGTGATTGTTTTTTAGGTGTGTACTTATAGATTGTGACACGACTGTTACGCTGCTTCAAACCAGAACATTGTATCTCTTCTCGTTCCGAAGTTATTAGCGACCTTAGAACGCCATCAGACAGAGCTCACATGTAGCGTTAGGCGGAAACTGACTTTCAAAAGTGATTGTTTTTTAGGTGTGTACTTATAGATTGTGACACGACTGTTACGCTGCTTCAAACCAGAACATTGTATCTCTTCTCGTTCCGAAGTTATTAGCGACCTTAGAACGCCATCAGACAGAGCTCACATGTAGCGTTAGGCGGAAACTGACTTTCAAAAGTGATTGTTTTTTAGGTGTGTACTTATAGATTGTGACACGACTGTTACGCTGCTTCAAACCAGAACATTGTATCTCTTCTCGTTCCGAAGTTATTAGCGACCTTAGAACGCCATCAGACAGAGCTCACATGTAGCGTTAGGCGGAAACTGACTTTCAAAAGTGATTGTTTTTTAGGTGTGTACTTATAGATTGTGACACGACTGTTACGCTGCTTCAAACCAGAACATTGTATCTCTTCTCGTTCCGAAGTTATTAGCGACCTTAGAACGCCATCAGACAGAGCTCACATGTAGCGTTAGGCGGAAACTGACTTTCAAAAGTGATTGTTTTTTAGGTGTGTACTTATAGATTGTGACACGACTGTTACGCTGCTTCAAACCAGAACATTGTATCTCTTCTCGTTCCGAAGTTATTAGCGACCTTAGAACGCCATCAGACAGAGCTCACATGTAGCGTTAGGCGGAAACTGACTTTCAAAAGTGATTGTTTTTTAGGTGTGTACTTATAGATTGTGACACGACTGTTACGCTGCTTCAAACCAGAACATTGTATCTCTTCTCGTTCCGAAGTTATTAGCGACCTTAGAACGCCATCAGACAGAGCTCACATGTAGCGTTAGGCGGAAACTGACTTTCAAAAGTGATTGTTTTTTAGGTGTGTACTTATAGATTGTGACACGACTGTTACGCTGCTTCAAACCAGAACATTGTATCTCTTCTCGTTCCGAAGTTATTAGCGACCTTAGAACGCCATCAGACAGAGCTCACATGTAGCGTTAGGCGGAAACTGACTTTCAAAAGTGATTGTTTTTTAGGTGTGTACTTATAGATTGTGACACGACTGTTACGCTGCTTCAAACCAGAACATTGTATCTCTTCTCGTTCCGAAGTTATTAGCGACCTTAGAACGCCATCAGACAGAGCTCACATGTAGCGTTAGGCGGAAACTGACTTTCAAAAGTGATTGTTTTTTAGGTGTGTACTTATAGATTGTGACACGACTGTTACGCTGCTTCAAACCAGAACATTGTATCTCTTCTCGTTCCGAAGTTATTAGCGACCTTAGAACGCCATCAGACAGAGCTCACATGTAGCGTTAGGCGGAAACTGACTTTCAAAAGTGATTGTTTTTTAGGTGTGTACTTATAGATTGTGACACGACTGTTACGCTGCTTCAAACCAGAACATTGTATCTCTTCTCGTTCCGAAGTTATTAGCGACCTTAGAACGCCATCAGACAGAGCTCACATGTAGCGTTAGGCGGAAACTGACTTTCAAAAGTGATTGTTTTTTAGGTGTGTACTTATAGATTGTGACACGACTGTTACGCTGCTTCAAACCAGAACATTGTATCTCTTCTCGTTCCGAAGTTATTAGCGACCTTAGAACGCCATCAGACAGAGCTCACATGTAGCGTTAGGCGGAAACTGACTTTCAAAAGTGATTGTTTTTTAGGTGTGTACTTATAGATTGTGACACGACTGTTACGCTGCTTCAAACCAGAACATTGTATCTCTTCTCGTTCCGAAGTTATTAGCGACCTTAGAACGCCATCAGACAGAGCTCACATGTAGCGTTAGGCGGAAACTGACTTTCAAAAGTGATTGTTTTTTAGGTGTGTACTTATAGATTGTGACACGACTGTTACGCTGCTTCAAACCAGAACATTGTATCTCTTCTCGTTCCGAAGTTATTAGCGACCTTAGAACGCCATCAGACAGAGCTCACATGTAGCGTTAGGCGGAAACTGACTTTCAAAAGTGATTGTTTTTTAGGTGTGTACTTATAGATTGTGACACGACTGTTACGCTGCTTCAAACCAGAACATTGTATCTCTTCTCGTTCCGAAGTTATTAGCGACCTTAGAACGCCATCAGACAGAGCTCACATGTAGCGTTAGGCGGAAACTGACTTTCAAAAGTGATTGTTTTTTAGGTGTGTACTTATAGATTGTGACACGACTGTTACGCTGCTTCAAACCAGAACATTGTATCTCTTCTCGTTCCGAAGTTATTAGCGACCTTAGAACGCCATCAGACAGAGCTCACATGTAGCGTTAGGCGGAAACTGACTTTCAAAAGTGATTGTTTTTTAGGTGTGTACTTATAGATTGTGACACGACTGTTACGCTGCTTCAAACCAGAACATTGTATCTCTTCTCGTTCCGAAGTTATTAGCGACCTTAGAACGCCATCAGACAGAGCTCACATGTAGCGTTAGGCGGAAACTGACTTTCAAAAGTGATTGTTTTTTAGGTGTGTACTTATAGATTGTGACACGACTGTTACGCTGCTTCAAACCAGAACATTGTATCTCTTCTCGTTCCGAAGTTATTAGCGACCTTAGAACGCCATCAGACAGAGCTCACATGTAGCGTTAGGCGGAAACTGACTTTCAAAAGTGATTGTTTTTTAGGTGTGTACTTATAGATTGTGACACGACTGTTACGCTGCTTCAAACCAGAACATTGTATCTCTTCTCGTTCCGAAGTTATTAGCGACCTTAGAACGCCATCAGACAGAGCTCACATGTAGCGTTAGGCGGAAACTGACTTTCAAAAGTGATTGTTTTTTAGGTGTGTACTTATAGATTGTGACACGACTGTTACGCTGCTTCAAACCAGAACATTGTATCTCTTCTCGTTCCGAAGTTATTAGCGACCTTAGAACGCCATCAGACAGAGCTCACATGTAGCGTTAGGCGGAAACTGACTTTCAAAAGTGATTGTTTTTTAGGTGTGTACTTATAGATTGTGACACGACTGTTACGCTGCTTCAAACCAGAACATTGTATCTCTTCTCGTTCCGAAGTTATTAGCGACCTTAGAACGCCATCAGACAGAGCTCACATGTAGCGTTAGGCGGAAACTGACTTTCAAAAGTGATTGTTTTTTAGGTGTGTACTTATAGATTGTGACACGACTGTTACGCTGCTTCAAACCAGAACATTGTATCTCTTCTCGTTCCGAAGTTATTAGCGACCTTAGAACGCCATCAGACAGAGCTCACATGTAGCGTTAGGCGGAAACTGACTTTCAAAAGTGATTGTTTTTTAGGTGTGTACTTATAGATTGTGACACGACTGTTACGCTGCTTCAAACCAGAACATTGTATCTCTTCTCGTTCCGAAGTTATTAGCGACCTTAGAACGCCATCAGACAGAGCTCACATGTAGCGTTAGGCGGAAACTGACTTTCAAAAGTGATTGTTTTTTAGGTGTGTACTTATAGATTGTGACACGACTGTTACGCTGCTTCAAACCAGAACATTGTATCTCTTCTCGTTCCGAAGTTATTAGCGACCTTAGAACGCCATCAGACAGAGCTCACATGTAGCGTTAGGCGGAAACTGACTTTCAAAAGTGATTGTTTTTTAGGTGTGTACTTATAGATTGTGACACGACTGTTACGCTGCTTCAAACCAGAACATTGTATCTCTTCTCGTTCCGAAGTTATTAGCGACCTTAGAACGCCATCAGACAGACAGAGCTCACATGTAGCGTTAGGCGGAAACTGACTTTCAAAAGTGATTGTTTTTTAGGTGTGTACTTATAGATTGTGACACGACTGTTACGCTGCTTCAAACCAGAACATTGTATCTCTTCTCGTTCCGAAGTTATTAGCGACCTTAGAACGCCATCAGACAGAGCTCACATGTAGCGTTAGGCGGAAACTGACTTTCAAAAGTGATTGTTTTTTAGGTGTGTACTTATAGATTGTGACACGACTGTTACGCTGCTTCAAACCAGAACATTGTATCTCTTCTCGTTCCGAAGTTATTAGCGACCTTAGAACGCCATCAGACAGAGCTCACATGTAGCGTTAGGCGGAAACTCACTTTCAAAATTAGGCGGAAACTGACTTTCAAAAGTGATTGTTTTTTAGGTGTGTACTTATAGATTGTGACACGACTGTTACGCTGCTT
>JAVIWB010006781.1:0-12395 GCA_031893035.1 Dermolepida albohirtum
ACAAAATACTAAATTTGGGCAGTATAGTGTAAAAATAATAACCTACAAAATTTAATGCGCGCACACACACACACACACACACACACACACACACACAAATATATATATATATATACGGCACACGAAATAGCAGATCCAAGATGGAACATTGCGGAACAGTCACTTTACAAAAGCAAGTTGTTCGACATCTTATTAGACAGTTTTCTGGGAGTTACGAAAAGGTGAATATTAAGTGCAACCGCCTGTAATGTTTACAGTACTTCTGCTTGTTTTCTCGTCTGTACGTACGATGGTTAGTTCTTTTATAAATAGATATCTAAACGGCAGCTTTATCGGTATACTTTCAACAAATTGAAGTTCGTAAGTCCTTTTCGTGTAAATACAATATTCTAGAAAAGTTTCGGTAATTACGTGACGACCTCATTTCGTGGGAATTGATCGATTTTCTCCTCTCTCTACTAACTTAATAATCGACAATATGGAAAGCATTTAATTATTTTGTCTCCTACGGGCTTGCTTATTTACAAATATGAAATATTACTAGAATTCCAAATATTAAATCATTTCTACGTGATTGCTGCTGGCTGGATTGGCGTGTTTGCGGAAAATATAAAATCGCTTTAACTTTAATAGAATGTTACCCAGAAAATTAAGTTGCTCAAGTTGCTTTCAGATTTGTTGTTTTACCGTCAACAAATTGAAAATTTCTGAAATATGCAGTCCAATAGTTGGCTGACTTGATTAAAATATTAATTCTTTTCCGATTTTATATATGTAATAATATAAATAGAAACAAAGAAATATATCTTTACATCTGTTGAAAGTCTATGTATCCTTTGTTATATTACCACAAGTAAGCTTTTTGAATTAAATATCATAATACGTGACATATTTATTCAATACATTAAAATATAAAACATATAAAACTCAAGCTTGCTCAAAAATTCATTTTATGTACAGTGTTTCGCACACTGTGCGTTTTGGTTTTCGACGGGTGGAGCTCAAAGTTCCTTCAAAATGAAGATTTGACAACAATTTATTTTTTTGTAATATTTTCCATAATGCTTCATTCTTATCACCAGTCTACAGTTGAAGATTACATGCGTTTGAATTTATATAGTCTATCCAATAGTATTTTTAGTATTTTACTTAATTAAATCATTTACTTGATGTTTACAATTTGGTCTTATGGCCAATGAGCAATTCTATTCTAACTCCAATTATTAGTAATGTTATATTTACATAGAGAGTTTCCCATCGCAATACTTTATGTTCTTTTAAAATAATACACTATAAATGATAGGTATATTTTTACACTGCACTCTGTTTTCTTTTCATTGACAACCAAAACTAAGGTCTTAGTAACCTTTATAATTGTTATATATTTATATATATTATTATTACTACGTCTGGTACAACCCTACAGTTGAATATCGTCAGTCTATTGTTTAGCAATTAATATAATTTTTATTATTAACTTAATTTTCTTTTAAATTTAATTATTAATTTAATTATTAATTTACTTTATAATATTTTAACTCTTTTATATATATTCCCTAATATTCTCAAATTTGGCCAATTATGTATATTTAAATTTAAAATTATTAATGTCTATTTGAGGCATCTTTTGAAATTAATGATAATTCTTCTTCCTTTGTTGACAGTTTTATTTAATCTTATTTATCCCCTTGCTGCCTAGATATCCTTTTTTCTAGTTTCAGATCGTGCTGGCTGTAAAGGCTGTTTCAAATTGCGCGTTTTTTTTAGAATAAATAAAATATAGATGGCGCACTGAATTTGACTGGATATGTGGGCATTTAAAAAGTGTGGTGTACGACGTTTATAAAAATGGCTTCGTACACGGCACAACAACGCGTTAAAATTGTTGAATTATTTTATGAAAGTCAACGTTCTGCGAAAAGAGTTTTTAGAAAATTACGTGAATTTTATGGTTTACATAATTGTCCATCTAAAAGCACTGTTGGTCGAATTATTAAAAAATTTCACGAGACCGGTCCCGTGGAAGATCAAAAAAGTGAAAAATACAGTCGTAGTGGTCGTTCACAAGAAAATATTGGTTTAGTTCGTGAAGGTGTTGCTGAAGCTCTTGAAATGTCCATTAGACGACGTTCACAACAACTTGGAAGCTGTAACTGTCAATGGTGATCGACATCGTCAGATGATAACCGAACTTTTGTGGTCTGAATTAATGAATATTGATCTAGAGGATATGTGGTTTCAACAGGATGGCGCTACATCTCACTTTGCACACGAATCAATTGATTTATTGAGAGAAAAATTTCTTGGACGTGTAATCTCAATAAACGGTGATGTTAATTGGCCACTAAGATCATGTGATTTAACACCGTTAGACAATTTTCTTTGGGATTATATGAAAAGTCAGGTTTATAAAAACAATCCACAATCAACTCCTGCTTTGAAAGATGAAATTATTCGTGTCATTGGTGAGTTAGAGCCTCAATTATGTCAAAATGTCATTGAAAATTTAAAAAAAAGAGTGGGCGTCTGTGGAGCTGCAAAAGGAGGCCATTTGGCAGATATTATTTTTCGCATATAAATGTCATAACTGATACTTCAATTACCAATAAAAAGTTTTTGAAAGCGAATGCAAATTATGTGTTTTATTTATTCTTTAAGAAAACTGCCAAATTTGAAACAGCCTTTATTATAGACAAAGTACGGTTAGGGTGATACCTGTTGAGTTGAATATTTGATTTTAAAATTATATATTTTATGGTAAGAAAATAAATAGGGAATTAGAAAGTAAGTAGAAATATTATTATTATTAAATGCAATTCATTAAATGTTAGTAAGATTAAGAAGAAGCGTTATTTTTTTTCTTGTTAAAATTCTATTGGACAAAAAATATTTACAACAAAATGCTATAAATGTGGCCGGTATTCAAAATCGAGTCGATTACCTATTAAACACATTGTGTTTACAAATAACAATTTTGAAGGAAATACAAAAATACTTACAAAAATATTAAAAAGTAAAAAAATAAATATAATAATTATTCCAGAAGAATAATAGACTATAAATAAGTGTTACTAAAGTTATTTAAAGTGAGCAAACTGTTTCTTTGTTAACTATTATTATCAATGATAAACAAAAACTAAAAGTAACAGTAGTAGACTAAATTGGTTAATGCGCATGAATAACTTTAAAGAATTCATACAAGAAACACGGTCTGAAGCTAGAGGAAGCTAAAGGACATCTAGGAAGCAAGAGGATAAATAAGATTGAAGGATATTGTCAACAAAGGAAGAAGAATTATCATTAATTTCAAAAGATACCTAAAATAGACATTAATAATTTTAAATTTAAATATACATAATTGACCAAATTTAAGAAAATTAGGAAATAAATATTCAGAGTTAAAATATTTTAAAGTAGTTAATAATTAAATTGTATAATTTTAAGGTAGTTTTTGATTTGAATTTAAAAGGAAATTAAGTTAATTATATTAATTGTTAAGCAATAGACTGACAATATTCAACTGTTGGGTTATACCAAACGTAGTAATAATAATATATATAAATATATAATAATTATAAAGATTACTAAGACCTTAGTTTAGTGGTTGTCATTGAAAAAAAAGCAGAGAGCAGTGTAAAAATATACATAACATTTTTAGTGTATTATTTTGAAAGAACATGAAGAATGCCGATGGGAAACTCTTTATGTAAATATAACATTATTAATAATTGGAGTCAGAGTAGAATTGCTCATTGGCCATAAGACCAAATTCTGATATATTAAACATCGAGTAAATGATTTAGTTTAGTAAAATACTATTGGATAGATGATATAACTCAAACGCATGTAATTTTCAACTGCAGAGTGATGATAAGAATTAAGTATATGTTTTATAGAAAATATTACAAAACATTGTTATCAAATCTTCATTGAGGGAATTTTGATCTCTAATCGTCGAAACTCTGTGCGTTTTGGTTTTCGATGGTACAGATTGTGTATGGAATTTGTTTCATGCGGATGTTTGTCGCAGTTTTCCAGGTACGACACTGTTTAATTATCATCTCATGATCACAACTTCATCGTCAAAATACGAAAATTAATGTGGAAAGAGGTTGTATATAAACTTTCAGTGATTAAGATAATTTTATACACTTTACGTGCCAGTTTTTAAATTAATTTTTCTCATAATATGTCACGTTGTTATTAAAATAACATAACGTTGAACATTTTTGAAATATGTTAGCTTTTAACAATGAACTACATATAATAGGTTGTGTTGAAATGATTAACTTAAAATGTTCCTTTGTTTGCACAAGGTCATCACAAAATTAAACTAAATACTTCTTCATGTAAATATAAAACTCATTTGTATTTCTACTTTTATTTATAGCTAAAATTGTATTATTACAGAACCGTAACATGCGGTAATAATAAAATTGGTAAGGTTTACTAATGACACTTTATTAAATTCATTAAAATTATTTATATTATAACTATAATTAGAGAACATATTAAAAATACGCACAAGTTTAAGTAAGACTTAGTAGATTATGAAACAAAGAAGAGATTTTATAAAATGTAAATTTTAACGACGTAATATCTTTTAATTTATATGTTACCTTGTACATTATAATAAATTTGTGCAGTTGTGTCCATACCCTTTCAATTGAGTTTAACATTCAGTGATAAGATGGTAGTCTTAATATCCCATAGAAGCATATAGTACGTAAGACTGTATTTCATTCTCAACGTAGAACGAAGAAAGTTAACTTAACAGTTTTAAGAACTTATTTAAAGGAAGTTATAGTAGTCATTCTGATTTTGTACGTGTACATATTTATTAACTATTGGTTGGTGTGCAACAAAATTTCAATATTTTGAAGAAATTAAGCGGAAATCTTCTTTGTTGTACGCATAGTAGTCATTTAAAAATACTTTACAATGAATTTATATTTACTAAAAGTTATAGATATTAAGTAATCAGTTTATATAATGGATTACCAGATAAATAAAGATTGCTATCACTGCCAATGAGCAAACGCTCTTTTAGAAACTTATTAAATTTGAAAGGTTACTTAGAAGCAATTAATATAAACTTTTATATAGAATACTGTACTATTCTTAGTACTTTATAGTTTTTGTTACGGGATGCGATATAGGTCGACATATGTACATACTTAAATACTGTACTTGAGAATAATTCCGGAAGTATAGAATTTTATACCAGAACGAGGCGGAAACATTTATTTTGAAATGAATTATACAAGATAGATATTTAGTTCGTATAAGGACATACCACGTTTGCTTATATATATTTCATATATTTATTTCGTAAACTACACTTGTGAAACATGAAAGTATAATTTCGATATATATATTACTAATGCGTACGTTTAAAAGATATATTTAGAATTTAGATTCCATTGAAATGTTATTAATTAAAATAAGTAATTACATCTGTGAAAATATTTTTATTTTGTCGAAGCTATTGAAATGCCGTTAAGTATACAATAAAACATCTACTCACAATATTTATCTTATCGGAAAGCCAGATGATCGATCGTTGTTAAAAGTAAAAGTGTTTGATTAATTTTATCATCTTTACTATGGTCAACTCGCACATTATTAATTAGTATTGTCGTCAATATGGGATACATACACAAAGAACCTATCCAACATGTATCATAACCATATGTATACGAATATATGTACAATATGAAAATGCGTGACAATTGAATACATTTTTAGATTAGATATTCCAAAGCTAACATTGTATTGACAAAGCCTGTTCATTACGAATAGGATAGTTGCTGACTAATTATGAACAGTTTACCGAAAATATTAGAAGTGAATAATATTTCTGTCGGCAGACATGTACATGCATTCTAAAATTAAAAAATATAAAAATATATAATAAGTTCGGGCATTTAAATTTTACCTTTTAATACAGTAAAACCTGTCAATAACGGCCACCCAAAAAGCAAAATATATTGGCCGTTATATAAAGAAGTTTTAGTAATTGACAGGTTTTTCGTCTCACAAATAAAATACATAATTAATTTTAGGATTTGCTTTCTTTATTTTATTAATTAAAGTAAATAGTATATAAATACAAATATGTGTAAGAAAAACTAAAATATTAATGTATTTACATATTATAGATAATATGACATCTAATAAATTATTTATATGTACATATTATTACAATATATTATACGAAAAAACACAATTTATTAGGATTTTTTAAAGTATGTTTCAATATTTGTTTGCTTCACATTTTTAGCTTCGATTTAAAAACTGCAGCTTCACATGTAAGTAAAATTTTAGAAACATCCATATAAATGTCACAATTGTTATTGCACAATAAATAATTTTGTATGTCTCTTAATTTTGCACACACTTCACTCATACTAGATAAACTAGATTTTGGAGTTTCACATTCGTCCAGGTCACTATTATCAGAGTTATGTTCTTCATCATTATTGCACAAATCTTCAACAATTTCTGGAATACTGAAGTTAGGGCTCTCTGTAGGCACATGACGATCAATAGAAGCATATTCATCTAAATCCATCAAAAATTCGTTACGAACTGCAGGATATATGTTAGCTGGGCAAGGGGTATTTCGTCTTCTTCATCAAACATTGTGTCCTCCTGGATAACATCAAAGAATCCGGCCTTGGAAAAACATTTTTTAACTGTAGCAGGAGATGCCTTTTTCCAAGCAGCTGTAATCCATACAAGTGCATTGGCTAAATTTATGTTTTTTTCAAAAATTTCAAAATCACATTCATTGTCAATAAACGTTAGAAGCTTTTTAATCAAAAAATTTCGGTAAATCAATTTGAAATTCTGAATTATTTCTTGATCCAAGGACTGACAATACGAAGTGGTGTTTGGCGGCAGGAAGACTAGTTTAACATTTTCTAATGGAACTTTAGAATGTGAAGTGGCATTATCCAAGAAAAGAAGCACTTTTCTATTTTGTTTTTCATTTTATTGTCAAATTTATGCAGCCGTCTTGTCATCCATGCCTTTTTGTTAGAAACACATTTTAAGGATAATTTGTCCACATGACTACCCTTAAAACAGCGAGGATTTTTACTTTTTCCAATTATTAATGGATCTTCCTTCTCACCTTCCATATTTGCACATAGTAAAACAGTCAAACGTTGTTTTGCTGCCTTCTTCCCTGCACAATTCTCACTTTTTAATGCAAATGTCTTATTTGGCATAGCGCGGTAATAAAGACCTGTTTCGTCGGCATTAAACACATCTCGAGGAGAATAATTTATTAAAATCAACGGTAACTTGGTTTTCCAGTCTTTTATATCGTCCACCTCTGCGGAATCACCACAAATTGATTTAAAGTTATACTGTGTCGCCGACAGAAACTTTCCAACCATCCATTAGATGCTGCGAAATTTTCCATCTTTAAACTGCTTGCTGTCTCCAGTGCTTTTTGTTTAAGTAGCGGCCCAGATATTGGAATTGCTTTATTTCTGGCTTTGCAAAACCAATTGTAGACGACTTGATCCACTGCCAATCCTTCCGACTTCGGAAATTTTCGTTTTAGCTCCATGTTAACACCTTCCTCGACCATCTTTTTTAATTCACCTTTATTTTTCATAATATCGTTAATTTGTGTTTTTCCAACCCCATATTTTTCGGCCAACTTTCGCGAACTTAACGCATACTTTTCACTTTCCGCGATTATATTTATTTTGTCTTTTAGCGACAAACGTTTTCTTTTTTGCGACATACTTAATTAAGAACCTTTCGAATACGGAGACAACTTTAAACTGAATTGTTTCCTTTAGAATAATAAAGTTTAAATCGAAAAGGGTGAATTACTACCAGGTAATAGGAAACCCCGGGAAACCCCGACAATTTGTATTAGGTATTTCCGTCAATAAAGATATACATGTCACAAATAGTCCGGCCGACATTGGCAGGTAAATTTCTATGAAAATAGGCCGTAAAAGTTTGGGTTATTTGGCCGCGGCCGTTTTACAAAGGTGGCCGTAATTAACGGGTATTTGTGTATGGGAATTTCCTTATAGTCGATTCGGGGAACTTTGAAACTCAGGTGGCCGCTTTAGTCAGGTGGCCGTTAACATAGGTTTTACGTAGGTGATAAAGGTTTCCATTTCGTATATATTGTATTACAGGTGTGTCTAAAATATAGCTTGATTCACAAACTGTTAAAAATGTAATTGAAGGTAATGTTAATAAAATTTATATATATAATAAAAATATTTTGTAGTAGGATGTAAGAATGGATATTAACATGAAAAGTATTAGGTACCCTGGTTTCAAATGAGGCTAGTTGTTAAAACCTTTTAGAAGATATTTCATAATTTTTATTTATCTCATAAAAGTCATAAAGCGATTCCTTTTAGTTTCAAGGCAGCTTTAATCATAGAGAATGAAAGAAATAATAGTCGTAAGATACCTACAGATTGAAATTTCATAATGCAAGAAACATGAACAAACATTAATCCTTTACAGTAATAAAAATGAATATTGATAAAGCTACTTATTTTGTTAAAACTCTAAGGCCAAATATAATATTTGCAATGGAAAAATTTGATGCTTCTTTCGCATAAAAGACATTGTATAAGTTTTCGAATCCTATTAATAAGGACGAACTAGAAAATATTAACGCTCAAGTTTATTTTAGAAAACGCGCGTTTGATTTTCTTTTTATAATAAATTTAACATAACTGAGTAAGAATAACGATGGATGCGAGAAAGAGTATAATAATAATTAATATTGCAATATTAATTATATAAGAATCCTCATTTACCACCTTCAACTTAATTATAAAAATTTCCTCTTTTCATAAACAAAAAAAAAGTTGGAAAATAAGCATAGTCGGTATACAACTATAACTGGATATAAGAAATCTAAGTTGTGCATCTATCATAGGAGAATCAAAAACTTTCGTAAGTGCTTCAGCATGATCTAATAATGCCAACCTTAAATAAACCAATATATCTCCTAAGCTTTAGATAGTCAAAATTATTTAAGCGATGTTTACATAGACTTTCTTAAAACTGTAGTATTTTCTATACTTTAACCTCAGTCTTATACTCTTCAATATATTTATTGACATTCTGAGCTGAATTATGATGTATTAGTAGACGACATAGGAATTTTGGCAAAAATAAGTTGACCGTTTTATATATGATTGGTCTGCTGTTGATAAAATGTTCTTAAATATCAACAAATGTACATATTATTATATAATAGTTATGGTCATAAAAATTACACAGCCCATATATTTTGAACATCATGTAAATAAGATGAGAAGTAATCAATTTAAAACCTTAAAAATTCATTCGAGATATTTTCCACAATTTTTCTTACAAGTAAACTAATGTGGTATATCAACAGATTTCGTAATAGAAATGGCATTAAAAAGTTGACTAGGTTCAGATACTTAGGTTTTTTAAAATTTAATGCTACGACACTACGACACCAAACATTATGCAAAATAAAGAAAGAAGTAAATTGTTTATAAAAATATAAAATGTTTTTTCAGTATGTTGTCCCTTAGCTTTAATGTTGCTTCAATTCTTTTGTGCCACATATATAGTACGAGTTTTTGCTATGTCTCATTAAATTTTCCTAATAAGTTCTTGCAATGTTTTTCAAGTATTAGTAGTATTCTTTAAATATTTGTTTTGAGAATGATCTAATCGTTATCGACTGCATTAAAGTCTACCTATATATTGTGTTAATATAAATATCCATAGGTCGAACGTTCAACGCACTCTATTCTCAGATTTAAGTGTATATAGATTTTCTCGTTTTCTTTTTTATTTTGATATTAATTGATAATCCCGTTCACAAAATATAAGCGATTTGTTGCATTTAATAGTTTTTGTAACATATTTTTTCTTCAGTCGCGTACAAACGTTTTCAGTCTCTTCGAATCGTAGTTTATCACTGAAAATGATTCTCAAATAGTAGATTTACTTTGAAAAAGCCGTAAGTCGCTGACACTTTATACGAGCAGCATTAAGAATGTAATGTTTTCTTTAATATTTTTATATAATACTGAGGTCACATGTATAGCAATTCTTTACAATAGCTTGTTTATTTTTGTATGCTAAACAGGAAATTTCATCTACTTTTTACGTAATTTACGAATAGGGTAATGTTGACGTCGACAACATAGTATTTAACATCAATTTTCTTAAAACTAAGCAATTTATTATTAGTATTAATATGGCATCTCAATGCAAAATATATTTATTTCTTATGATTTTATTTCGTTTACTGCTTTAAATAATATTTATTCCTGTTTGTGTTTACAGTATCCCTTGCCATGCTCGTAATGTAACATATTCTCTATCAGGATAACGACAAAATAAAAAATAATAAACATACCAATAACCTTCACGTAATTGAGGTATTTGAACTGCATGTATGCACACATTTTGCTTGGTGTCCTTGCTAGAATTAAGTCGCCGTTAAATGATGTGAACTATATAGAGTATAATTACTTTTTTATCTCAATAGTTCAAGCGAAATACAGTCGCAAAGGTGTTCGGCTATGATAAAGCGTAGTTACTTCAATTTAATAACGCTGGAAAACTAAAATCTTCTAATAACAAATATGGAAACTGTTACTATTTACAATTTGTGAACAATAGTTTTTATATATATACATAAGTTTAAATAAATAATAAACAAATGAAAATATGTAATTGTGAAAGGTATTGTAGGTTGAAGAGAAATATTTTACAATTACAAAGGTATTTGCTGAATATTATATCGAACGTCACAAAAGTTTTTGTACACTTTAGCCATAAATTTTGAATAAATTCGGTAAATCCTATTCATAGTATAACGTATTTGTGAAAAATAAATATTTAACACTTTTACAAAAATAAAAATTTTAACAGTTCAGGATACCTCGAATACTTGTTTTTCAATTTGCACTGCAGAATACGCCTTTTTGTACAGATGGACTTTAATACTGAAAAGAAAGTAGTTAAGAAAACAAAGCAAATTTCAAGAAAAATCAATCGGATATAACAAATGTATCACGTAAAAAATCGTTCATTGGACGTTAATATATATCTATATGCTCTATGCTTTACAGTAGATAACTATTAACAACGTTTAATGAAAGGTCTTTTACGTGATGCTCTTTCGATATAACCAGTTTTTCTTGAAATAAAAAATATGCTTTTTTTCCAGTATCAAATTTTTATCGAATTTTAACTCATAGCACTTACAATAGTTCTCTGATTGCACACATTTAGAACCTTTGGGGGCTATTTCTCGATAAAATTTCAAAAGTTCAGGATATTTTTTATTCTTTTTCAATCTGTACTGCGACCTACACCTTTTTGATAAATTTGGTTATTTGGCCTAAGGTTTTTTTCTTTCTGTAGTGTTATTAACTCGCGCGTACAAAGAGTATTAGGAAAGTTTTTCAATACAGCTTTGTTTATTTAATTTTTTCAAAGTAATTTCCTCTACACTCAATACACCTCTCCATCCTCCGGAACCAATCTTTAAACCAGTTCTGCCAAGTTTCACTAGGGAGTAAAGCACACTCGTTGTCTCAAGCCCGCAGAAGGTCGTCGTCACTGGCAAATCGCCTCCTTTTTAGCTTCATTTTCACATGCGGGAACAGTGCAAAGTCGCAGGGAGAAAGATCTGGACTGTAGCGAGGGTACTCGAGAAGTTTCAACCCTGTCGTGGTCAAATATTTGTTGCGGGCTTTGGCGCGGTGAGCTGGAGCATTATGGTGATGGAGGAACCAGGTGTCCATTCTTAATTTTGGCCGCAGGTTCTTCAAAGATCAAATGACTTTAGGCAGACGATGTTCAGTATACCACTTAGCTGTGACTGTTTTCTGTGTGCCCAACTCGATTTGAAAAATACAGCTATCATTTTCTTCTTTACAGATCGGGATTTTCTGACAACTGTGGGTGTGTCCTCATCATCAAAGACCCAAACTTTGTTTTGAACTTTTGTCAACACATCGTAATAGTACAGCCAAGTCTCGTCACCTGTCACGATGTTGTTCACATACCGAGATTGTCCTTTATTAAACTTTTTTAGCATCTCCTGGCACCAAGTCACACGTCGTGTCATCTGCTCTTCAGTTAGTCGATGCGGCACCCAGAGAGAACAAAGTTTCTTGACATGCAAATGATCATGCAGAATCGAACGAAGTGCTGAAGCATTTAGGCCTGAAGTACCCTGTCTGTTGGTAGGTCATTCGCCTGCCCTGGCCAAGCATGATGGAGGAATCAGGTGTCCATTCTTGATTTTGGCCGCAGGTTCTTCAAAGATCAAATGACTTTAGGCAGACGATGTTCAGTATACCACTTAGCTGTGACTGTTTTCTGTGTGCCCAACTCGATTT
>JAVIWB010006782.1:0-12630 GCA_031893035.1 Dermolepida albohirtum
ATCCCTTCTACTTTATTTGTAATATATATTTTTCAAAAAAAATTAATTATAATTAATTTCTTAAATTTGCCTAATAAATGAAGTATTTCTTTTCTGATAAGATTAATAAATTTTATATATTTGAACTGTAATTATTTTGCAAAATATTGCATTCCTAAAATCTCCTTCCGATCCCTGTTTCTACTCAATGTATTTTTTTAGGCTTAATATCTACTCTGAACAATTTAATAGGAATTATCTTATTCTATATACAATGGTTAGAAATAGTTTCCAATACTATAAGGTTTTACTTCCTATCGACACAAAGAAACAAAAACGTATTTTGGCAACATCTGTTTAAGATTCTAAGTATCGTTTGATATATTTGTAAAGGCGTTTCAAATTTCGCGGGTTTTTTAAAGAATAAATAAAACACATAATTTGCATTCACTTTCAAACACTTTTTATTGATTATTGAAGTATCAGTTATGACATTTATATGCGAAAAATAATATCTGCCAAATGGCCTCCTCTTGCAGCTCCACAGACATCCACTTTTTTGTTAAAATTTTCAATGACATTTTGACATAATTGAGGGTCTATCTCACCAATGACACGAATAATTTCATCTTTCAAAGCAGAAATTGATTGTGGATTGTTTTTATAAACTTTTCACATAACCTCAAAGAAAATAATCTAACAGTGTCAAAGCACATGATCTTGATGGCCAATTAACATCACCGTTCCTTGAGATTACACATCCAGGAAATTTTCTCTCAATAAATCAATTGATTCGTGTGTAAAACGAGGTGTGGCGCCATCCTGTTGAAACCACATATTCTCTAGATCAATATTCATTAATTCAGGATACAAAAATTCGGTTATCATCCGACGATATCGATCACCATTGACAGTTACAGTTTCACCAGCAGCATTTTCAAAGAAGTAAGGTCCAATTACACCACCTGACCATAATGCACACCACACAGTAACTCGTTTAGGATGCATAGGTTTCTCGTGAAATATTTCGTGGATTTTCCTCACCCCAGATACGGTAATTTTGTTTATTAACATGGTGACTATGTTAATAAATTCAAAATGTGCCTCATCGGAAAACATTATTTTTTGAGAAAAATCAGCTGGTTGTTCATTGATGAAATTGACAAATGAACGACGTTTTAAATGATCTAATGGCTTCAGTTCCTGTGTTATTTGAACCTTATATACCTTCACAGCTAAAACCTTCTGTAAAATAGCCCATGTTGTTCATCCACTAAGTCCAAGTTGTTGTGAACGTCGTCTAATGGACATTTCAGGATCTTCAACAACACTTTCACGAACCAAACCAATATTTTCTTCTGAACGACAACTACGATTGTATTTTTCACTTTTTTGATCTTCCACGGAACCGGTCTCTTAAAATTTTTTAATAATTCGATCAATAGTGCTTTCAGATGGACGATTATGTAAACCATAAAATTCACGTAATTTTCTAAAAACTCTTCACAGAACGCTGATATTCATAAAATAATTCAACAATTTGAACGCGTTGTTGTCATATTAACGTTTATCTAATACATTTTAATGTGATGAATCCACGTTTTTTTTTTTGAAAAACTAAAATATGCCGCGAATATTATATTGATCATATACGAATACAATAATTCTTATATGATAACTTCTTACGCAAGAGTTATACAATAACAAGTAATGCAAATTACACCATAAGTTATTTTTATAAGCAATATAATTATAATTTATGTACTAAATTATAATTTAAGAAATCAGATTTCACGAACAACACAATTAAAAAGGTTAATTAGATCATATTTATATTAGTTTAATAGTAAGTTAATATTTAACGCATAGATTTTATATGGACATCGGTTTTCACAGGGGTCTATCGGGTTGTACCGATTGCGCGAATACTAGCGATGGTCAGATTCTAGACGCAAGTGTATTAGATAATTTATAATTCATGACAAAATGTATCTGTAAGAAACCTTGTCAAATGTACAGACGCTGATAATCGAATACGAGGCTAGTTTGACAAGTAGTGAGAATGGAAAAAAAACGAATTTTTTAAATACAAAATAATTTTTATTTTTCAATATATTCTCCTAAAAGAGCAATACATTTATTCCAACGGTGCTCCAATGCCCTTATGCCATCTCTAAAATGCGATTCCGGAAGGCTTGCAAAATACTCATTTACGAAGATAATAAGCTCGTCGTTAGACGAAAATTTCTTTCCACCTAGTGCGGTTTTCAATTTTGGAAAAGGGTGGAAGTCGGAAGGGACTAGATCCGGCGAATAAGGCGCATGCGGTACTAATTGGAAATGCAACTCGTGGATTTTTGACATCGCAACTGTGCTGGTATGTGAGGGAGCGTTGTCTTGGTGAAACAGAATCTTTTTCTTTGGCATTCCTGGCCGTTTAGCACGAATCTCAACATTTAATTTTTGTAGAAGTTCTGCATAATATTGTCCGTTTATTGTGGCACCTTTCTGAAGGTAATCAATGAGCAAAATGCCCTTTGAATCACAAAAAATTGATGCCCTCACCTTGTTTGTCGATAAAGTGGTTTACGCTTTCTTTGGAGGTTCAGAACCACGTTCTAACCAGTGCTTCGACTGTTGTTTAGTTTCGGATATACTGTAGTATACCCAAGTTTCATCGCAAGTAACAAATCACCTACAAAAATCAATCGGATTCCGCTTATAATGGTCCAAACACTCATTGGAAATGCGCAAACGAGTGAACTTTTAATCAGTCGTAAGTAATCGCGGTACCTATATTGCCGAAAGCTTGGAAAGGCCTAATTCTTTCGTTAAAATGTGGTATACGCGTTCTGTCGAAATGTTTACCATATCCGCTATCTCTCTCACTTTGAGTCGTCGATCTTGCGTAATAATATTATGGATTTTTGTTATCATTTCCTTAGAAGTCACGATTTTGAGTGCTCCAGAGAGCGCTTCATCAACACAGCTTGTTCTACCACGTTTAAATTCATTTACCCATCTACTTATTGTGGCGGATGATGGAGCAGATTCACCTAATGTTTCCCGTAACTCATCTTTTATTTCGGTAGCTTTCATACCCTTAATTACGAAGTATTTAATCACCGCACGATGCTTTTTCCATTTTAACAAAACGACGTGTTGCTTCTTTTTTAATCAGCTGTCAAAAATAAACTAATCAACCGATTTATCTAAATATCGGAATGTATACATATAAATAGGCAACTTAAATTACAGTGCATTTGTTTTACCAATTAGAGCGCCACCTATGTGTCATTCTCACTACTTGTCAAACTATCCTCGTACGTGTATATATTTCTATATATATACATATATATACATGGGACGTCTTTAGAACACTTTAATACATTTAGAGATCTGGACGTATTGTTTAATTCAAAGCTGACATTTAATGATCATGTCTTATATATACATATATATGTAAATAGACGTCTATTGGCACTTATTTTAATGTATAATTCATTTATTCGAACTAAATTGAAATACCGTTTGGTTGTATGGAATCCAGACTATCATGATTCTTATAAAATATCAATTATTTTAGCATGATAACACAAATAGCAAAATTCATAGTAACAAGGCAACGCGAACGCTTATTACACTGGTTTCCAATCCTTTCGTATCTCACTATTAGAATGCTTAAATTCCACTATTGTGACATTTTCAAAATTTTATCATCAAGTTTTTATAATGAATTTTTTTTTTTCGAGAAGTTAAAAATAAATAGTGATTTATTTAATGGATTAAAACAATATACAGGGCAAATAGACTTGACGCTTCTGCACTTAAACATAGAACATAGTGTTGGGCCAACTGTTTAATCTAGGAACATTTATGTTTAAAGAACTTAACGAGTTGGAAACAAACATTTCTTCGGTTGTTAATTTAAAGACGAATATAATTTGAGATATAGTTCTTGGTTCACTCAATGAAATAACATCATACTCCCGAAGAAGCTCACTATAATAAAAATCGCATGGTAGAAACGTAGAATGCTCGCGATAGTACACAGTTTTAATCATCTTCCTCTAAATTTTTGTTAATAAATTTATATAATATAAATATAATATTCTACTAAGTTTATATAAATAGTCTGGATTCTATACAATCGAACAATATTCCAATTTAGTGCGAACAAATGCATTATATGTTAAATTTCTAAACGCCTGTTTACATACATCCAGGATATGATCGTTAAGTGTCAGCTTCGAATCACACAATATGCTCGGATCTCTAAATGTATTACAGTTTTCCATGGATGTTCCATATAAGCATCTTATAATCAAAAGAAATAATATTCAATTATCTAGCGAAAGGTCAATGGACTAAACGATTCGTGTACTGTCCTAAGATTTATCTGCGTTAAAAGTAGTGAGCGCACTATGATAAGTAAAAGTAAGAAGACAATCACTTTCCTTAATACACGCACGTGATCAAGTTCTTTCCTTCATTTTAAATATCTGATTGATAACATTGTATATAATATATAGATTAGTAAGTCGCTTTTGCTTTGTATTCATTTTAGTTACCGCGAAATTTCTTTTTATCTTCTGAAATGAAGAACTAATAAACAAAAAACGTTTTTTATATTAAAATCGATGCGTTTTATTTCGTATAAAACAGCGTTGTAGACCGTGAGGCGTAGGTTTCTCCTCTTATGAAAGTAGCTGATTGTGGTAAATCGAATCATTCTAATCCTAAACATGTCAATAATTTTCCTTCATCTCTAATTTTTTAGAAACGTGTACAAAATTTTTGGCAAAAATTCATACATTTTTATTAAAAGGCAGATACTATATCAAGAATCATGTAGAAAACTGATATAAATATGTAGATATGAACAAGAAAAGATATGAGTTTTTTTTTAAATGTTAAATCCCAGAAATCATGGATTTTCGACATAAAATGTCGAGAGTGTAATAAACAATACAAGTCAAACTAAACGCTGGATAGGAGTCCGGTATGAAGAACATATGACGCACATTAAGTTTAATCGGTCTCAGAAATTCAGTTTAGCGAAATACGTGCTAGAAAATAATCATAGTGTAACTGCGGATTGTCTACATTTAATCAAAAATATAATTAACTACCGTGAATTGAATAGTTGCGAGAGTATATTTATTGTGAAAAAAATGGAACGTTTGAATTGTCACGCAATAATAAAAGGAAAATTAGTCTCTCAAGTTTTCTTAAATTATAAGATTTATTTATACATTTAAGCCTTTTATCAGTTCACAAATCCACTCTATCTCTATATGGAAAGAATATAAAAATTATCAAACACTGATGCGAAGTTTGTGTGCAATGGTTCTATACTCTACGTAGAATTGCGCCTTTACAAGAATCTTTCTAGAGCCAATGTTCTGAAATTGATTATCCGCCTTCTTCTGGAATTATATTTTCCCATTCATCTCCCTCCAGAGTTTTCTATTCCCCGTTTTAGCCTCTAACTGTTTATTCCTTCCTGTCTATAATCTTCTTCCTTCTTCCTTCTTCTTTCTATAGTAATATTAGAAATATCAGTGCTGATGTATATATGTACATAAGTATCTGTTCTCTCTCTGTGTGTATTCATACTTCTATGTTATGTTTTCTCCGTTAAGCTTTTGCCGCATTTCATAATTCATGCTTTTCCAATACTCATTTTCAGAAAATTTTACAAGGCCCACTGTTTTCATTCATTTTTTCTTGCTACAACTCTTAGACTTATACATCTTTTTCTGTAGGAGTCGTTTTATAAATTGACATGATTCTTTTTCGTAAATAGTTTATTCTTTTTGTCTACCTGTAACAGTCTATTTCCCGCCATTATTTTTTCTTATGTTCCTTCTTTTTTATTTTGTCTTTGCTTGATAGCATAAACATTCAGAATGGCTCCTAAATACAAATATCTAGAAACCTTGCACACATACATACATATTTCTTGACGACCATTAGTTATTACACTGCTTTAGTAGCACAAGCTCTTAATTGGTTGACTAAGAAAACACCATGGATGTAATAATGCAACGTTTATTGAAAGAGAATATAAAAACAATTATCATGCGTAATGTAACACTGAAATATCGTCATATGAGTAAGTGTTGCTTCAAATTATTCTCTCTCTCTCTATATATATATATATATATACATACATATATATATATATATATATATATCAGTGGCGGCTGGTCAGGTGAGGCAGGTGAGGCAGTGCCTCACCATCTAAATCTTGGAATTATAACAAGAATAATATGTATACTTTTAAAATTCTTTATAAATTAATTATCATCTTTTATTCAGAATTTATCTTATAAACAATAAGAAAATAGTTTTAAATAAACCGGCATTACAAGCAAAGTACAAATTTATCATTTCATTTTAATTCCGTGCGAATGTACGAGCGCGTATACTTGCCCCGACCAACTTCATGCTTGATCTATGTATATCCCTACTAAACACGAATATTTGAGGCCCGGCCACTCATTGCCTCTCATTGAAAATTTATAACGCACTACAGCAGTCAAAAAAATTCTCAATTTCTATGGAAATTACAGTAAAGTATTAGCTACATATTTAAGATAACAAAGAAGAAAAAATATTCAAAAAGTTAATAGATTTTTCTAACTTTATTGTGAGATTTTTGAATTTTTTAATAATATAGAAAGCATTATTAATAGGATAAATTAAGTATTTATTTAATGATATAAAGATGTCTAAAGGTTTACATTCTTCTTGTACAGTTTCTCAATATTTCCTCCACGCAAATAATATGTTTTAAGTTTTAACAGGAGTATTTTTATTGTTTCAAGTAGATATTCTTTAGATATTAATGTATGTATGTATGTATTATTTAGTCTGAAGCCAATTTGAACTGAGCCTCTCATCGAATCACAATCGCCGAACTACCGAATATACTCGAGGCTGACATTCTCGGCCCGAATCGCAAATTACAACTTGGGGGAATAACAAAGTTAGGTTAAGTATTTTAATATTTGTTTAGTGATATTTTCAGTGATTTAAAAATTGTGAATATGGATTTAGAAAATGTAAGAAATACACAAGACATTGTAGATTTTTTAATAAGAAATACGTTCGTTGTTCTATCGGTAGAAGATCAATTATATGTCAAAAACCTTCCGAGACCAAACCCTGGTTTATCAAAATCTCTTACAATACACGGTAAGTCTAACAGAAATTTCAATAATAATAATAATAATTACGTTTTTTGCTTGATAAGTTTAGAGAATTTCGGGAGTGTGATACATATTTCAGTACTGTATACGAAAATTCGATGTCTGACGAATCTGTTGCACATAAAAGGCGTAGAATTGATGACGTTCCAGATACTAAACAAAATTATAGAAAATTATTTTTCGAAATTCTAGATACGTTTATTAGTCAAATTGAAATTAGATTTATTGATTTAGAAAAACTTGCTTTTTTTGATTTATTAACAGAAAGTAAATTTGAAGAATATTCGAAGGCATTTCCTCAGAGGCTCTTAAATAATTTGTTTGAACAATAAAAATTTTTTGATCAAATTCAATTAAAAAATGAATTAGCTGTTATTTATAGTGACATGCAACTCCTTGGTAATTCTAAAACACCATGTGAAATGTTAAGATTTATGCACGAACAAAAGTTAGCCATCTGTATGCCAGAACTTTTTAAATTGCTAAGTATAGTAGTTACCATACCGGTAACTTCCGCGTCCGTTGAGCGAAGTTTTTCCACATTGAAACGTATAAAATCGTATGTTAGAAATACAATTGGACAACAAAGACTTAGTAACTGTGCACTAATTGCAATCGAAAAGGAATTGGTTAAAACGATGACGAGGGATGAACGATTTTATAATGATGTAATTGATTATTTTGCTAACACAAAAAACCGGAGGATACCTTTGCCATACAAGAAGTAAAATCTATTAAATGTAATTCTACGTGCAATGACAATAAAGGAAATTCTCTGTATTTTAAAATATTTTCATTTTGCATGTAATTTTGAAATTTTGTTATTGGATTGTTGTTGATTTATATATATATACATATATATGTATATATTTGTTATATTATTAAATTTTATATTATAATAGGAATGTACTTATTTTTTATTTTTAAATCCTAGAAGATTGAGTTCTTATTTTCGATTAATGTTTTTAGAATTTGTTTGATTTTTTAGAATATTTATTTTCGTTTCACAAGGGTTTGCTTTGAAACTTCGTTTTCCCTTAAAAATCGAATGGGGCGCGATATAGGGCTCAGTTCACGTCTGGCAGCCCTGTTTGTACTGGAAGCCCTATATATATATATATATAAACTGTTTTTATATGTAGTAGGTATATAGAGTTTATTAATCAATTGTAAACAATTTTGAATATTTATTATTCTATCTGCCTCACCATGTCAAATACTCACGAGCCGCCACTGATATATATAGTTCACAGTAATTATGATATATATTTAACGAATAACTGAGTGATATAAACAAAACAGTTAATTGAATATTCTTGACAAATTTGTGATACGTAAAAGAAAACTATTAACTGCTGCTAATTAACTACGTACTCGGTTGCTACGCAATAATTCAAAATAAGTCGGCCTGACCTTGTCCTAACCGTTTTTGTCACCGTAAATCCTGATCCTCGCTGGGGCTCACACAGCCTGGCACAGACGGAGAAACCACATGGTAACAGCAGCACTAGAAAATGTACTTCGAAAGGGGAAGATGTACACATAAGAAAAAAACCCTTCGTTGGTGAGCGGGTTGTATGTTCTTGTTTCGAGCAGAAAATTATTCTTGAAGAACGCCAACAATTATATTTATCCCAAAATTTTGGAAGACAGCGTAGCTCTATTATTTTATCCCTCTAAATGAGGAGTTCCTATTTAACGGGATGATAAGCAACTAGCCACCTCAAACGTTCAGTGCTTAATGAAGCCCGTCAGACACAATCAACGTCAAATACACAACTAAGGATAAAGGGGGTACGGAAGAAAATATACTAGAAGATTCGAGAAAAAGGTAGACGTTAGTTAAATTCTCAAATAGAGAATAACCACGCGCACTTGCAGCTCAGCTATCGGTGTAGTGACAGTGAGACGGACACTCATCGTGACTTATCGCATGTGCATACAGACATAATAAAAATCCCAAACATGATAAGACTCGCTTTCTGCAGCTTACATAAGACTCTTGAGTGGTATAAGAAGTTAAAATAGAATACGCATAACTAAATGCAATATTTACGATGAAATAGCGAATGTATGAGAATATACCAACGCAACATTCGACGAAACAAATCGAAATAAAACGTTAAACAAACGCTATTTGAACATACATAATAACCAAATATAGAGACTATTGAGGGTTTTGAAAGATGAAATAAATTATGCAGAAGATAGAAATCGAATAGTAACACAGTACTTTAATCCTTCCGACTTGTTAGCTTTCATGATCGACTGCACAAACATATGTTGATCTATATTAAACAGTTGCAATTTTAGTATTTAGTAAATGTTTGTTTTTTTTAAATTAAATTTAACGAAATTAAACAAATGCTTGAAGTCACTTATCACAATCACTTTTTAATTAACGCTAAAGTTTTGAACAATGTTGATATAAAATTTTGATGATAAAGTAAAGACCTGCAGATGAATAAGGATACACATAAATTTCTGGATTTCCGAAGACTATTCATTTTCTACCCTTGGCTTGTTAAAATATATAGAATATAATAAAATATTAATTATTTATCTGATTTAAATTCTTAGGTTATCGATCATTTGTATGAAATTTTGTTTTGGATTCCTTGATGAAATTTAAATTACAAAAAGTTAAAAGCTTGAAACAAAAATCTAACATTCATACTATAGGTTATCCTTTCGTTTCATGTATAGATTTACATTCGAAAACCTTGACCTTGTTTTACAAACGGAGTTCAATGTAAAGTTGCATAAAATAATTTTCACTCCGAACCATAACAGTAATGTTCCCAGGTGTTATTTTCGGTGTATTTACATTATATTATTACACAAGTACAGCCAGTAAGTATTAATTATCTTTTAACACTGATCGTTAGTTTTACGTTTTAAGATCACTCTTAAATTACTATGTCAACTCTAAATTGAAACCATATTCTAATTTATAACAACAACTATAATTAAAACATTTGTAGCAAAGTCGAGAACAATGCGTAAATAACCACTACTTGAAACAAAATGCGTATAATTTATATTAACAATAGAATTAGCAAAAGATAGAAGAATGCAACGACATATTGATTCCCACAACATTTACTGCCTGAAATAAAGAGAACGTCTTATTGCGTGCCATTACAGAGACTTTGAACTTAAGAAAATAAAATTAGGTAAAAGTTATTGGTACGCATAATAGGAAACTTTCTGATTCCATCTCAAAAAACAAATGGCGTCGTATTTTGTGCCTAAGAAGGCGTATACCAATTACTTCCGTCATATTTACTACTGCAATTGTTCTTTTAAGTTTATGTAGTATTTAATTCTGGAACTAAAATATAAAGAAATAGATTTTTAGTTTTCGAATTAAAGTCACTTACTAATGTGCTTTTACGATATTAAAGGGCGGTTGTAGTACAGGGGACTTTAGTCATAACTAAAGCTGGATAATGTGTCTGCTTAACTGGACCGGCCATCATGTATGGAATTTCCAAAATTGCTTTTCGTGCAATAATATTAACAGATTTTAATTTTTCTTTTCGATAAAATAATAATACTGGACGAAGAAGTCACATACACAGAACGTTGTAAATTAATGTCAATTAATACAAGAGTATATACATACATACATATAGTACATAGTAGTATTACAATTAAGTCACTCTCTTCGTAGCTTCTCTTCGCGACCTACACAAACACTTTTACTTATCTCTTACATTTACATAAACTATGCAATTCTATTTTTACTCGAAAACAATTACTCTCGATGAACCCGATAATTGAATGATGCATTAGCATCAGACGCAATGTATATAAATTAAATGCTTGCCTTTTGATTGTATTCAAATTAACTAACAATTATCTATATCCGATGTTTTTATACAAGGAAGTAAGTAAAACTTTCCACTTCGAGACTAATTTGTGACCTTCTGTTGGTCATTTCATTAAATAGAAAAGAAAAAAGTAACCAATATGCCGATACTCCAATGTGAGGTCTTCACTTTTCGAAAATTATAATTAATCTTATTTCGCTCACTAGTTTAAGTAAAAGTGTAATATAACTAATAGAGGGTCAAAATTTCCAAAAGAACTTACATTTTACTTACTTTTCATTTCTTTATTTTTGAATCGAGAGTAAAATAAGATAAATAATAACAAAAAAAAACTGCCACAGCTCTTTCCAACAATATTTTTAATTTTCGTTGATATATAATTTAACGAGTGAAACATGATCAACGTGCAACTATTGTTAAATATAACGACTCGAATCTCTTAAGATTGATACTCGTACCCCTTTCCACATTAATTTTCGTATTCCGTATACAATTTCAACAATTATGTTGTCATCATCAGCAGATAATTAAACAGTGGTGCACTTGGAAACTACGGCAAAAACACACTATTTAATTATCTGCTGCTGATAACGACTTAGTTGTCCAAATACGTATACATAATACGAAAAATAATGTGAAAAAGGGCTATATGTTAACCTTAATTGATTAAGTTAATCAATCACAGCCTCCATCAAATTTACCATAAAGAACCTATACAAAATTTGTTATATAAGTTTTGTACTCCACATTGAACGAACATGTGTCTATTACACGCAAGAATGCTTATGGTATTCGTCTGAAATTATTGTAAATATTAAAATTAAGCATAAATATTTGCACAAATACAAAAAGTTTAACTACATAAATTCCCCATTGGAATTCAGAAGATCTCTGATTGAGAAACAGATTTCAGAAACATATTCAATAGTCAATAGTCTGAAGCAATTCTGAGCATATATCTAATAATAAAGAAGAAATTGCCGTATTCCAGGTCGACTATGTTTAAATGATGAAATTTAGTAAACACCGCGGTCTATTGTTGACGACTTTTCAAAGTTTTTTAAAAGCGTTTTCGCATTGTCATCAAGTACCACCAATCTACAGCACAGCTCTGGTTACGCCAATAGTATTTTTTTAATTGTTGTGTAGAGAGTGAAATCTTTCAAGTAATGTGTGGAGTAAAGAACGCTTCCACATGTTATTTGAATATGAAAAAATACCTAGACTTTTAATTAAAGACCGTGGATTTGTATTGGCTTACCCTCTCACTAAAATATTCAATCTGACCATATCATCTTGTACCTTCCCATATTTCTAATAAATTACCAGGGTTACTTCTATTTTGAAAGCCCGCAAGTCTTCGGACATTAATGCAGATAAATAATGAACCAGTCAGTCACAATATACCACATGAAACAAACAATTCACTGGAAGACTTCCAATAATCAGTTGCTTTCTATTTCTTTGAAATCCATGACACTATAAATTACACTATCAATAATAATAATAATAATAAGCTTTATTTTACCATCTATTATAATACAAATAAGGAGGTAACGTCATTGTCTATGATTTGGTCTGTGTGTGTATGTACGTGT
>JAVIWB010006783.1:0-125441 GCA_031893035.1 Dermolepida albohirtum
ATTTGTGTATTTGTTTTAACTTAATAAATTTTGTACATAGTAATTATAAATACGAGATTATTTGATGTATACTAGTTAAAATGAAAGCAATTAGATAGTTATTCTTGATTTTAGACTGTAAAGTGTCGCTTTTGTGTTCTAGAATAGACACCATTGGAGAATGTAAAAGTGACTTGACAACCGTGTATCGAACAATATTTTTTCGAAAAGCACTGCAGAATATTCTTAAAATTGGCGAAAGAATGAGTAGAAATTTGGCGTTTATGATAAATCAATTTGACCTGTATAACAGAAACTTGAACCAATTAGATTCTAGTAATTATAGACAAATAATCATAGAAATCAGATAAACAAACTATTGATAGTCATTTGATGCTGCTATAATAAGGTAAAAAGAACTCCAAGAGAAATCACTTCATAGTTAAAACTGACATATTTAGAAGATTATATTGATCACTATTTTAGACCTCCCTCTACAATAGTAGATTCTAGGACAGATATTACTTTCATCAAAAGACGAAGAAGTTGGAAGTCAACTTCAGTGACGGTAACGTACGTTCAGAATTAAGTTCCAAATAGAATATCTTCGAAAGTGTTGAAGTTTCTGTCGTTTTTCATCAGCATTGAAACTTCCTAATCTATCGATACATAATTCGAGCACCACAATTGGAGTTTCCCAGCAAGATATATCTGGTATGAAATTGCTATTGAAATCCAAAATTTGCAATTTTTGAACAAAGACAATAATATTATTTATTATTGTAAAATTTGTTGCGTGTCTCCAAAAAGCGTTTTATTTTGCATTGATAGTGAAGTCAACATAAATCAGAATCGAAAACAGCATCACTTCGATTGGTTTCTTTTTCATTCTTTAATGCTAGATTATTGAACACACAAGTAGATATCTTAATAACTGTCATTTAATACATTTAACCATAGCCAGAAATGCAGCACGAACGACATATACGGCTCAAGTGGGGTGCTACATACATATGTATTTGTTTCTATATCACTTATTTTTATTTTTTAAAAATTTATAAGAAATGTCATTCTTAAATTAATAACTCAAATTTATTAACGTAAAAAAATGCAAAATAGAAAAAATATAAAATACTTGTTTTATAAGCACTTCACTCGTTCTTTAAAGAACCCACTGTAACAGACACGGTTTCCAAATACTGCGCAAGTATCACATCTTGTGAAGCTCGTACTTTAATATACTATTTCTGTTCCAGTCAACTAAAGTGACATTGTCTCACTTTAGGTAGCTGTAGTTGCAGTTAACTATTAGTTTCCCAAATAATTAATATAATTTAATAAGAACATAATATTCAACGTCTTTAAATTTTATTTGTTAATATTAAAAGTATCGCTTAAAGAACTTTTATTAAAAATATGTATATAATTATTTTCATGAAAGAATTATTTATGAACTCTATTGTAAATGGTTCAATAAATAGTAGCTTTTTCTGAAAAATACGAAAACATGTTAGATGAGAGCTTTCACAGCTTGTCAGATATCACGGTTTACTTAATATAGACGAGCTTTCATTACATTGTTGCCAGAATAATTAATTAATCTTGATTTTAATTTAAAATCATTTCTGACAAACATTTTAATTTTCGGTCAAACAATTGATGAAGACTAAGAAATTAGGAAGTTGTTAAAATCTTCAGAGGTAGAGGCTTTTAAAAATGGTATCTACGAGTTCTTAGCATAAATGTCAAGCTGATGAAAATTATTCTAATCTACTCATTTAATATGAACTAATCTAATCCTATCTACGATTTTTATAGACAAAAACCAATTGTGTAGGAGGATTATATGGAAATTGGGACTTTAACTTTAATCTCTTCAAGACGTGCTTGGATTAACGATGTTGATGTGCTATTATTCCGTTCTTGTAAACATCACTTTTAAGATCCTTAAAATAGTGTTTCGTTGTTACAATAAGTACATTTAACTGAAGCTGCTTTGCAGTACGAAAAAGTTTGAGTTAGTTTTTTGAGTTAGATTTAGCGAATAGGATGAATAGGGCGTATCTTGAGATCTCAATTAATTAAATTTTTGATGAACAACTTGACTGGGGTGTGTTCATTGTTTTGATGAACATAAACGTTTTGTGGGTCACTCTAAATCATTTTCCAGAAGTTACAGTCTTCAATTCGTCTAGTAGAATGGCTTAATATGACCTGTTAATTATTTGGTACTTTACAAGATAAAATACAGAAATAATCCCTTAATTCCATAATGGGTACCCTGTTTAGATTGCCGTTTAGATTAAGGAAATAGATAGGTGAAGCAGTAAACTAAACATAAAATCTTCCCAAAACTTAATTTGGTTGTTATTAAACAATTTTAGATTATAACTTGACTTTGGTCAATTCGAGATTCGTGGGCATCTTGTAGACAGTTTTGACATGTTTAGCTGCAAGAGTAAATGTAATCTCTGATCATTAACAATAATATTTCGAATTATTTCATTTTATGTAATGTAAAGGTATTATTTGGCATTCCTTCATAATACAAAAGAAATAGAGAAATTTATTTAAAATATTAAAAGAAAGAATTAAAAAATTTTATTGTTAACTACGGAGAGATTGAGATTATCGAAAAACTTGTATGTTGATTTAAACAAATTTAAATTTCTTACATTTTGTTGATATAAGTGTTATCAACAAGATTTTGATCTTGAAATAATTGGTGATTAAAGAAAAGCAGTAATTATTACTTGTCCATACACTGCTGTAAGAAGATACATATGTAATATTGGTTTAAAGCAGCGGTTCCCAAAATATGCGCTGCAAAGAGTCTCCAGGGGTGCCGCGACAGCCTCGCCAAAACGAAAAAAAATTGAAAAATATAATTTTATAAAAATGAATTTATTAAACAGCTTTTTTTGCACTTGATTGTAAATATAATCAACAATGATTTGCTCAAAATAAATACTATTCATTTTCTATATTGAATTTTAGTGCCACTCGATTTATTTACGTTTTCCTTCTCCTCCTTATTACAATTACTAAAGAAAAAACACATTTACCAACAACTATTCAAGTATTTAAACAAAATTAAAGTCTTATAAAAATCTAAAAGTTAAATTTAGAGGTCTAAGCATAGAATTTATTTAAATTTAAGATTTTAGCCTTAAAATTATCAGGTCTCCAGTTTTGCTTTACATGAAGGGCGCCGCCGGAAATAATTTCAACGTTAAGGGTGCCATGGCTTTAAAAAGTTTGGGAACCTATGGTTTAAAGTATCACACTACTGGCTCATTGCCTTAATTCGGTTATTAATTTGTTGACAGAACATCGATCGAAGTAAAATATACGTACAATTTTCGACTATTTTCAGAATGTTATGAAGAATTCTCGCCATTATATTAGGAGTTTACTACGTGAAATTCTCTCTTTTTCTGCTTCGTTCTTGTTATGTAAAGTCAGTTCTATCTGTATAAATATTTTTATTATTACACGTACGTAGTATTGTATTTTATTACTTATATTATATATATATATATATATATATATATATATATATATATATATATATATATATATATAGTTACTTAATATGTTCACTGGATTTTAGCAACGTGTTGTACACGTAGAAGTATAAACACAAATGATGCAAATTGTTAACTACATGGATTGTGCAACATTCATGCTTCAACGACCTTGATGACCTGGAATGATTTGCCTTTAATATACATGTTACGATTTATTTATATCACGTATACATAAAAGTCGGTATCGCCTTTCCTGTCCTCCGTATACTTCGTACAAAGGCACGAGCAATATACATATATTATAATTATAATTATTAAGTAATTTCTACGGTATGTCCTGTTATGGTGTGTGAAATATTTAACGTGATATATGTCTAAGAAAAAATAATTGGTTTATAATTTAAGTATTTATACTAAGTGTTATATATAAAGTATACATATATACAGTATATACATATTACATATAAAGCATACATACATTAAACAAATACGCCGATGATCTTTTCTTAAGAAAGCAAAGGAAGAAATTTTTTCTATCAGGTAAGTCCATAAGTTCGTGCGTTTTTTCACTATTGTGTACTTTGTGTATTTTGTACTTTTCGTTTAAAATGGGAAAAAGCAACAGTTTCTGTTGCAGAAGTAAACGCGGTACACGGAGAGAACACAATAAGTGTAAGGACTATTCGAAAGTGGTTTTCCAAGTTCCGAGATGGTAATTTGGAAGCTGGGGATGCACCTCGATCTGGACGTCCAGTTTAATTTGATGGGGAGTCCTTGCAGGAACTAGTGGAACCAAGTTTAAGCGTGAATATGCTGTCTGCAAGGTTAAATTCAATTCGTGGAACTGTTTACAGACATCTGAAGGACCTAGGCAAAGTTTCAAAGCTGGAGAAATGGGTGCCTCACAAATTATCAGTAGCAAACTTGCAGCAGAGTCTGAATGTATGTTCTCAGTTGCTACGGCGTTATGAAAATGAATCTTTTTTGAATCGCATTGTTACTGGCGATGAAAAATGGGTTCTTTACAATAACCCAATTCGAAAACAGCAATGGTTAGATGCTAGAGAAACACCGGAACCTACACCAAGAGCTGGCCTTTACCAAAAAAGGTTCTGCTGTTAGATTGGTGGGATATGTCAGGTATCGTTTATTTTGAACTGTTGGTGCTGAACCAGACCATTACGGCAGAATATTACTACAAACAATTGACTAATCTCAATGCACTTTCAAACAACCGACCGTCCTTAGTGAATAGACGTAAAGTTCTATTCCACCATGACAACGCGCGACCGCACACTGTAAGAGCAACGCTGAGTAAACTTTAGGAGCTCGGTTGGGAGCTTATGCCACATCCGAGGTACTCTCCTGATATTGCACTGTGCGATTATCACTTACAGTTACATCTTGGTGGAAAAAATTTTACTACAAAAGAGGCCTCGAAAAATGGATATCGAGACGTATTTCAACGCAAAGCGCAAAAAATTTTTTGAGGAGGCCATCAAAGCCAAATCGTTGGGAACAGATTATAAATAATGATTTTAAAATCACCTTAAAAAATAAGAAATATGATAAGACAGGAAATATGTAAATAGCTTTGCTACTACTTTATTCAAATTATGTTGCATTTAATTTCATTTAAATAATTTAGTAAGCATATTTTGTACTTTATTACTTTCCTCCAAAGGCTTTCAGCAAGTATGTGAGTACCGGAGTTAGCGCTCTTGAGGAACCAGAGCTAAATATAATTTAAGGTGTAAGGTAACTTGTCGAAAGGCGGGTGGGCATAGGGAAATGTGGCAGTTAACGTTACCTTAGGGACACTAGGCCCAACTCTGATCAGACGGAATGTAATTTTTTTTGTTGCTCGTGGAAATACCATGATAAAGGTATAAAGTGAAATTAGAAAACTTTACTCTCCCACGGGAAACTAAATCAATAAAATCGACGAACATCTACAGATATACGTAAAACTTCGAAGGTCAACGCTGTAAAGAAAGTTGATCCGAAGTGCGAAAGGAACATCCGCTCGTTTAGATGATAACATAGGGTCAGATTATTTAGAAGCTGTAACAGCCGTAATCAAGACCAACTTTAAGGTATATGCAAGGGATCATGAGATTCCAGGAAGACATGAGGCTCACAATAGAAGGACAAAACGTCGCTAAACTAGTATGTTTCTTGAAATAAGTACACTTTATTTATGTATTAATACCGATAACAAAGAACTATATTGAAAATAATAAATGATAACATGAAAAAATGAGTAAGTAATCAACTCTTTATTATCTATAGATTATCTTTAAGAATACTTTATTCAGCAAAGTAAAGACAAAAATAATGTAAAACAACACAACTTTATAGATTACATACAGAATATGAATATTCGAAATGTAGACTCCTGCTTCTATTCACTAAGTGAATTTTTGATATATGTGTAGTTTGACTTCAAGAAGAACGATGCTATTCATCCAGAGAATTATAGATCCATTTCCATAATTACATTAATTTCAAAAGTTTTTAAATAAGTCGTTGCAAATAGACTGGTGGGTTTCTATGAAAAGGAAAAAAAACAAATATTTACTACATCCCAGCGTAGATACCAAAATGATAAATCAACCGTAATAGTTATTATAGAAATAGTTGAAGAAGTACATAAAGTTCTGAACGGAAAGAGAAAAATTCAGATCACATGTATTTACCTGATCAAAGCATTTGACAATGTTGATAATATTTAGAGATAATTTTTTTAATCTGGTTGCGTCACTCAAGATGTTCCTTAAGGGCCAACTGTTGAAAAGTAATTATAATATATATATATATATATATATATATATATATATATATATATATATATATTTTAATGTTATAATAAAAAATTGTTGAGAAAAACAGGATATTACTTTTACTATGAAGGCAATGCAAGACATTAAACATGTTGTGACTATTCGACTATCGACAGTCAAATGAATTGGTCTGAATATATAGTAGAAATATCAAAAAAGATAAGGCTGCAAAATACTGTATGAGGAGGATAAACAATTTATTACTCACCAGGAGAATTGTTTAACATATTTCGTCAATTTTCATGCGATGGCGACTTATAATATTCTGATGAATGTGTTTATGTGCCCATAGGATTTTTATTTTATCAAAGAAGGTGACGCGGACTTTAGAAGGTCTAAAGCAAGAGATTTATTAATCAAAGAATCTCTATTCATACTATATGAATATATACTTACCAACTTACAAAATGTACGCAAAACCGACGCAAGTATCTTGAAACGGAGAAGTTCATTAGAATAAAACCAGAAACAGACACGCATTAAGATCACCGCATTACAAACTAAAAGCAACACAAAATGAAGTTAATTCTTGGGGCATTTTATTATGCAATAAATTATCTCATAATGTAAAGAACATGAGCAGTCTCGAATTCCAGAGAGTGGTCAAGAAGATGGTAATCGTGAAGGCTTATTATATTGACGTGAAGTATAGTATATTGAAAAAAATTCTGTGTTTATTTTTTGTGTGTAATATGTTTCCTAACATTTCATTCTGTTTTTCACATTCATTGCATGTCAATTTGTATATTATTCATTTTGTTAATATTGGGATAGGTTTGTTTCATTTGCGTACTCCGTAATTAAGAAGTTTGAAAATCTCATTTTGTTAACAGCCGGTTATAGATGACCATACTCTGCTTCACTACCATAACGTGTCCAGTAAAGCACAGAAAAAGTCTGGGTCCTTGAGGATGAAGACACGTTCATAGATATGAACGTTCCTTCTTCTTCTTAATGGATAAACTTCCTTATAGGCGTATGAAAGTTTCCATTTGTTAAGAAGAAAATAATGACCATCTTGTTTACAGTGAGACGACTTGCGAAGAGTGTAGTCATTAAAGAGTACCTGTACACGCTTTCATTGTATTTCTCCCTAAATCGGTGTATGGCCTTCTATTCCGATTCCAGAGGAATGTCATGTTCGATCGCTTCATTGGGGATATAATAAAGCGCATCAACCGTATCACGCAGTACCATGTTCTGAAGCCTTTCCAGGTTGTTTACATTGGAGATACTAGCGGTATCACAGTTGAATTCCGTAAGTTCAAATGGGTTTAAGGATGGACTTGTAAAGCAGTACTTTATTCAATGAGCTAATACATATGGCTTATTTTAAGTCCTAGCTGAGTGTGTTTCGTTAATATATATTTTTTCTATTAGACGTCGGTTCAAACGCATGTGGAAATATTTATCATTTTCAACTTGAGGATGTTGATAGCTGTTAAGGGAATATGAAATGTAAATGTTGCATGCATAGGCTTGATTTCGTTCCCTTCGATGCGCCATGTTTTTAACCATTGTTGACTTTCCTTTAGGTTTATTTGAAGATTTGTTGATGCTCTCGTTGAATCAGTGTGGAATGTTAGAACAGGAGTGTCGTCGGCATATGTTGTCGAGATAGTGGTTCTCGTTGCTAGTAGATCTACTATATATAAGAAGTATAATATCGATCCAAGCATGCTTTCTTGGAGAAAGTTAAGTGTATGGGATATGTGTCATGTATTCACTACCCTACTTCACTAAAAAATGCCTGTCTGTTAAGCATGATTTAAGCGGTTGAAAGAACAAAAGCTTGAGATATGTTAATCGAAGTTAGCATTCTGATCTTTATTAATTTGGTTGACTAGTCTATGTAGTTGTTCTATTGTTCCATGTTTGTTGCGGAAGCTAAGTTAATGGTCTGTAATTATCCTCCTATCTGTTATTATCATGTCGATTTCTTTTACGTATAACTTTCCAGAGACTTTGACAAGCATTGGTAATAAGTTAATGGGTCAGTATAAGGAGATATCATCTGATTTTTCATTCCTTTCTCCTTATTACGGAGTAACTAAGTGTCCAAAAATGACTTGAGATGCGATGATTTGATGAATTGGAATTTAATTTATAAAAATCATTACTTTGTTGTCGTATGTGGCCATTTGTTGTTGAATATTCAGAACAGACTAGCTTTCTAATAACATTTACATTTAAAAACGATTAACTACACGAAGTAATGGAAATTTGGGGCATATATATAATAATAATATAATAAACAAAATTGCCGTAAGTGGGGTGAGGAAAATCCACGAATTATTCATGAAAAACCCATGCATTCCAAACGAGTTCGGTGTGCACTTTGCGCACGAATCAATTGATTTATTGAGAGAAAAATTTCCTGGACGTGTAATCTCAAGAAACGGCGATGTTAATTGGCCACCAAGATCATGTGATTCGACACCGTTAGACTATTTTCTTTGAGATTATATGAAAAGTCAGGTTTATAAAAACAATCCACAATCAATTTCTGCTTTGAAAGATGAAATTATTCGTGTCATTGGTGAGATAGAACCTCAATTATGTCAAAATGTCATTGAAAATTTTAACAAAAGAGTAGACGTCTGTGGAGCTGCAAGAGGAGGCCATTTGTCAGATATTATTATATTTTTCGCATATAAATGTCATAACTGATACTTCAATTACCAATAAAAAGTTTTTGAAAGTGAATGCAAATTATGTTTTATTTATTCTTTAAAAAAACCGCGAAATTTAAAACACCCTTTACATTACACACGGTAAAATTATAATGACTAAGTATGAAAAAAGTCAGAAAGGGGATAAAGAGCGAGAATAAGTTTTGATTTAATTATTTTCTATGAAAATAATCTTTTATTGAATAGTACTTAATGTTAGCATATGTCTTTTAAGAATATTTTTAAAAAATTAAAGATACTGCAATTTTGTATATTTACATATAGGAATTCATTATAAAATGCAGCCTCTAAAAATAATTATCCTCTGACAAAATGAAGTTTTATGTGCGTGAGGGTTGTATTGCTTGTAGGGTACTGACGAGAGATATTAGATCTAAATTTAAAATTAAAATTTGTAGACAGAACAAGGTAATTCAAAAATTTAAGCATTAGAACAGATAAGAATTTTATAAAGTTTGAACAGATTTCTAGAGGAATTTAATTTATTAATATTAAAATTTATGCGAAGTGCATATTTTTGGAGAATGAAGACTATTACAACTGGTGCAACATTCTCGGTGGATAATACCACATATCATCTTAGAATGAAAATTGGCGAAATAAAAACTTTTGGAGCATTAGTAGAATACGAACGCTTTAGGTTATAGAAGGCATGAAATTATTAAATCGCATCAAGGTAAAAATCTTATTTACGATTTCTCTTACGACAGACACCTAATAATTTAGATAAACTTATTCACCATGTGAATGTCTAAAAAGATTTGCCACCTCTTGAGCACTATCCTTACCAAACAAAATACATTTTATTATTTTCTTTATTTATTACTATGTATTAACTAGCATCTACTGATTTATTTTTCTTGTTTTTTTCGAAGTCGAAAAATTAAAAAAAATTTTTTAATATTTATTGTACCACTTGTAATTAAAATACTGTTTCGAATATAGTTGACCATAACTTCAAATCGCAATAAACTCTCAAAAGGAAATGAAAATGTCAGAATACGCGTAATACTTGTATCAATAAGTCACCGCCTTAACTTAACATTGAACACTACATTAATAGTATATCCTTCCTCTTTAAAATGCTTTTGTTTAAATGATTATATAGAAAACGAATATATACATTTAGAACTAAAAATACGATATTTATATAGGTTCAAATGCCAATGCTGATTTGGTACAATAGTATGTAATTAGGACAAAATAGTATCCGCTAACCTTGTCTATATTAATTGAATTAAGTATAATCAAAGGAAGAAATGTCAACGATTTACAACGTATCGCATGTTAATATAAATGTATGGTATATATACTACAAATCGATTACGACTGTTGATTTAACAACATTGTTTACTATTAAGTAATAAGGTAATATAGAAAAACAATATAATCGTAGTTAACTTATCTAATAGAAGTGGAATGTTCTTTGCATAGCTGAAGTTATTTCGTGTCACTCCCAACCGTATCTACCAATTGTATTTCATTGAGACGTACAATAATATGTATGTATGTACAGAATACAATTTTCGTTACTATATTCCGGCACACAATCCACCATACTATGGGAAGCCTGCTAAAAGTTATCGGCGGGACTCAATTTCGTTGGGTTTGGATCACTTGGACATCCTCGAGAGTGTTCCTTTGAGATAAAGTATGAGTTTCTGTAACAGAAAAAGAACTGGAGCTAAATATCGTAAGTTGGACCTAAAAGTGGAAAGATAGCAGAATAATTCGGAACATTGTCGTTCAAGAAAGATCTTGAGCCGTGCTAAAGCCATGTTAAAGGCAATGGATGGTCAGTGATGAGTAATCTTAACACCATTGCAACCGGTACTAAAAAATTATTTAATGCACGTCTAGAATGTGCAAATTATTATATTTCTGTTAAAGGAGAGTATTTTTAACTAATACAATTATTTTCGGCAAGGTTTTTTAACTATTTTTATTTTTAAAGCCATATTTTTAGGACGGGGAGTATATTTTATGTAGCAAAATCATTTTGAGATATAAATATGTATTAGAAAATATTTCCAAAAGAGTTCATATTGCCCGAAGGGCCTTAGCCTTGAGCGAAACACGTCACAATAATGACATAATGTAGCTTATGCGACACGATTATTTAGAAACTAATTCAAATAGTTGCAAAGAAGACAGCGTAGTAATCGTGGCAAGGGATACACGGAGTTTGGACGATAGGTTAATGAACATCGACGGATCTGCGCAACAAATAGGCCACGAAATAAATCAAGAGAAACCAATATATACATATAGTCGGAAGAAAAAGAAAAAATCAAATTTGAATGAATTTGATGGAGTAAATTTAAAAGACTTTAAATAATCGAATGCAGGTAAAATTAACACGGAATACGATTACGAGAAGTAGTATATTACAAAATTACAATAAAATATAGAAAAACTAAACTAAAATATACAAAATCTTAATAAGACCAATGATACTGTATATAGTAGAAACGATGGGTTTAAGTATAGAAGAAGAAAAACTGAAAATATTTGAAACGCAAATTCTAAGAAGGAACTTGGGAGAAAACTAAATGAGAAGGACAATGTAGGAGACAAATGAAAACAGAAAAAAGTAATGAAAGATAAATTCTAATTTTAACCGCTTTTTACATCGTATATGTAATGCAAAAGCTTCTGAAAAAATTTGTGTCATCCGCGCGAGACTCGAAATCGCAATTTCGTTCCCTCCGGGAATGAAGCATTATAAAACCGCATAATTACATACAATGAATGAAAACTTTTCAAGTGTAGGAGACTAAGATAATATGATCACATAGAAAGAATGAAAAACAAATTGGTAGTAAAAGAGGAAGACAGGCCTAGAAGCATATCTAAAAGTAAATAGGAAGAGCAGGTTATTAAAGACTGAAAGCATCACAGTATAGAGACATAAAATGAAGGATAGGAAACAATAGAAGGCAATAATAGAAAAGATGAAACAGCAACATATAAACAAGGATATAAAAATAGAGGAAAAAGAGTGGTCTCACCCACCACTACACTAAAGAGGTCGAAGGATTCAAAATAGCAGCTTCAATTCTGTAGGGAATTGTCTTATTTTGTAACGTTTCATGAATAAATCAGTAGAATTAATTTTCTAAATGGTCAAGTATGTTTAACTTATTAGATGTCCAATTTTTACTGACCACAATATTCACTTTCCAAAGCACTTTTTATTTCCTATAATGAAATGGAAATCACAGGTAGTATGTTCAAATTCAATCCTAGAATTTATTTAAAGCACAGAACACTGATTTAAACTGTAATAAAATTCAATTGAAACAAAATCACTATATTATATTGGTTATGGCAATTACAAATATTGGAGTCAAATACTGTTTTCTAAAAACAGTCTAAGTTTGAACAAATCGTGTGTATTAACATATTATTTGAGATGAATCAAACATGTTTTATATATCATATATTATATATTATTGATTCATATTTAAACGAGTATAAGTAGGTAAGTATAAATAAAATTGGTCTAGTCTTTTGGAATATACTATATTTACATTTAAGCACACATTTATGGCAGTGTTGTTTTAATACGTACAAAAATATATTTACAACTAGGTATTGTTCTCTTCTATATTTTATGTTGAAAAGTTGAGATGACTTTTAATAAATAAAAATGTGACGGAAACTTTAATAATTTTTACCAAGCTTTAAGAACTGGCGCGGCAGCGACGGAATGAACAAACGGAGCCGCGGCAACAGAGTGAACTATTGGAGATAATGGAGCGGCAACTGCAACTGGAGCTGCTACCGCCTTAACAACAGGAGCAGCTACTGCAACGGCTCCGGTAGAAATCTGCAATGAAAAATAAGTTGGTAATAATATGATTATGAAATTATAGATAGCACTTTATGTATTAAATAAAAGTATTAAAACATATTTTTTATTTAAACTGATTTTAATGATTTAGTTTAATGTAAAACTGATTTCGCCAGTACTATTTTAACCTACCTAATATTTGTATTTATAATACATTATATTTATATTTCACATTTTAAAAAAAGTATATCTATTTTCATTTTTGATAATTAATATTTTTTCTTATGAATAGAGAATGAAATGATTCTAAATTTTCTTCACTCGTATTCTAATTTTATTTAATTATTAATACATGGAAATTTCCAATAAGAAATTGATAAGTTAGCAAAATATGCAATTAGTCAAGTGTCAATTCATTGGTAGGTAATTAGAAATTATTTAATTTCTTATTGATTAAACGCATCTTTAAATTTTTCTTCAAAACTGTATTTTAAAATTTTCTGAATGGACTAGATTTTTTTTGAAATTTAAGAAATTTTTCTTTCATGAATTAATTACGAAGGCAAATTGACATCTTCTTTGACTTGTTAGTTTTTTGCATAAATAAATTTTTGAGAAACAACGGCAACGAGCATTAACTTATTAGAACCTTTATTGTGAGACTTTATTTCAAAAATTTAAAAGAATTGAAAGAGGAGAATATCGACCCAGTTTATTAAAGTTAAGAAATTGTAGTATCGAACCATTATTAAAAACTTTTATTTGGAAGAATTAAAGGCAAGCAGAATCACTAAGATATGCTTAAAAGTGTTGGCGTTCATTATCCTTCGTATGTGAACGTAAATAATTGACTCGTACGTACACTAAATTAATAAAAAATACATTTTCTTGAAACTTTCGAAGTAGTTCTTGATATGATACTATCGCACAGTTGAATCGGACTAAAACGAATATCTGAGGCAGTGAACATTTCACATAAATTTCCAGAAAATAGATTTGTCAATGTGAGAAGCGAGCCTCACCTTGACTTCTGCATCGCGCTTATTCTGTGCTGTTTGAAGTTTCTACATCCAGAAACAAAGCAGCATAGATGGAAAATGGAGATACTCTGATTCGTCAAGACCTAAGATTTCTGTACCAAAAATTTATTAAAAAAATACTTGCATTATTTTTTAGGATAACCATGATCGTTTTTCTAAAGATAAGATGATAATAATAATATTAATAAATATTTGAGAATATTGCTCCACAACATTATAGACCACTACATTAAGGAAAAGGGACCGAAAATGTTTGAAGTTGTTTTACTTTACTTTACACACACAGAGAAAAGAATTTGCGGTTTAGTTTTCGAATTGCTTGAGTACTTGGTCTGTCTCCTACTTATCACTTTTTCCCTTAATTTAAGAAACACCTGAAATGTCAATTTTTTTTCTAACGAAGGTGTAAAACTGTATAGCCCTAGTAGAGCAGGATGAACATTTTTTAAAAGGCTAGGGGTGTTTCAAATTATAATCGAATTTCAAATTTTATTTACTGTAAAATTAAAAAAACTAGCAAACATATTTAAAAAAAAACATGTTTGCTAGATTTTTTTGGGGGGAAGTTGAAGATATATTTTTTTTTGAATTTTCGCTCTTACATTTTATTAGAAATGGACAAATTTTTATTAATTTTAACATTTACCAGGCTTATGAAAAAATTTGTGCTAAATTTATACAACGTGTATTACGAAAAGAGTTTACACATTGTATGAATTGAGTATAGACTGTGAGATAAATTATATATTGTATATATTTCAAAATAAGTTTTGCCGACTTTTTGTTTGTTTCTAGATATTTATACCGAAAAGAAACAAAGTTTAACGAATTTTAATTGTTGAGGAAATTCAAGGAGAAGGGTTGATATCAAGTTTTTAGTTACGCGTTGCGGTATTTTAAAGATAAGCGCTTATCTGCTAGACTAGCATAAGTTATACATGTAGATTGCGTATTACCATGAATGTATCGGGAATTAGTTTAATCTTTTAGTGTATTTCGAGACATGTTTTGTGAAATACATATATCGTTCGATTTAACGAAATTATATAATAATTATTATTAAATTTACTTAAATTACCTATTAAAGGTGAATAAGGTTTTATAGTTGATATATAATATTTACAACTAAAATATGCACACCAACCACGCGGTTTTTTTCGTTAAACAAAGAATAAAATCAAAGCTGGTGTTTGTTTATGGCGACCAATCTGCAAGGATGGATAACTGCATTTAAACGAGTTAGGCCGAGTATATTTGATAAGCAACGCAGTGGACGCTCAAAAATACCCCCAAAATAATTAAAAAGTAGATGATATGGCTAGACAACATTCAAAGGAGTTCATATGGATTAGTGGTCTCAATTTTGCAAGAGTGTCGCATTTGTTGATTCTGGACCACAAATACTAATCAGAATGTATTTCGGCCCTCAATTTAACGAAGTTAAAAAATAGTTCTTATCACTTTTTCTCACAAAAGTGAAACGACAATAGGCGAATACTATGAAATCATTTTGGAGTAACTGAGCGATGAAATACAGCGTAAAAGGTTACATTTAAAGAAGAAAGGAGTGTTTTCTTCTTCAGTACAATTCACCTATTATCACTTCGACTGTTTCAATGACAAAAATTTCGAACTATTCACATTCAAGTTATTCACTAGATTTGGGCCTTTTAGCTTTTTACGTTTTTGCTAACCTCAAAACTTGGTTTGGTGATAAGAGGTTTAGGTTAAATGAGGAGATAATCACTGAAATTAACGTATTTTTCGAACAGTTTGATAAAATTTACTTTTATGAAGGAAAGAAAAATCTTGAAAGTCTAGAATTAAATCCGTTTTCTTGATAAAGCGCATTAATTACTGACATGCCCTCCTATATTAGCATTAAGATTTTATATTTAATAATGCACTTAACTCTTAAATATACAATTATGAATAGTTATTTTAGCACGAATCCATGAATGTAGAGATATTCTATAGTTATTAATTTGTAAATAGCACCATTTACTGCCTATATTAATAGCAAAGATCATTAGATATTAAACTGTTAATTTGTCTATAAATAGAATAACTGTATTCATAAAGAGGTGGCTTAAAGGAAAAATATTGGCATTGAGTTCGATTAGAGTATTTCAGATATAAATTTTATCAGCACTCATTTGAAATTTCAATTACTATTTACAATGGTAGATACATCGGTAAATATTTTAACTTTATTTTGCAAAATACATTGTGCTCTTGTGAAGGAATAGCTAACTGTATGATGTAATGTGTCTATTTTATGTCACGTGGTGAATTTTAATTTTAGTTTTCGATAGAATATGTTACAGAGTATTGCTAATATATCGTTCAAATAACGTAAAAGCTTAATTTGGATAATTAAATGAGTGGACAGTCTATGAACAATATCAGTAAAAGATGCTGCTAAACACAATATTAATTCAGAAAAGTGCTTCCATAAGAGGCAAAAAAATGATTGATATTTGTTTTAGAGATTATTACCCAGCGAATTATTGATCACTTCTTCGAAAATAAATATCTGTAAAAAAATAATTAATATTTTATTTAAAAAAAACGTATTCGCCTAGGATTCTAAATTACTATCAAATATTCTATTCTAATGTCTAGAAATGTAAATACCCTAAAAAATTCGTGGAATGAATCAATTAAAGCGATAATTTCTAACTTAATAGACTTGTGTTAGTTTACAAATTTGAAGTTAAATTTAAGAAATTACATAATTAATGTAAGTCATAACTTATAGCAACTTGTTTCAGATTAATATTTAGACCAGATCAAATTAATTGCCTTGACCAAATAATAAACAAATGTACCATAATTCGCGGTATAAAGTTGTTTTTTTATTTATTATTATAATAATGTTTCCATTTTATTTTAATATTAATTTCATTAATATTTTTCAAGAAAAGTTATTTCTCTGAGAAAAGTATAATATTTAAGCAAAGACACACGTGATTTTCTGTTCGTTTCCGTAGGATAATGGTATATGTACATATGTATGTATGTAATAAAATCTGTAATAATATTTACAACTTTATTACTATTTAAAACATTATCTTACTTTAGCAAACTGTTAATTACGTTTGATGAAGTTTCAAACTTATACTATTTTATCAGTATATTTTTGCTGATTTTCTTTTCGTAACTGCAATTCAAATTTATCATTTTTATTTAAAGATTCTATTATTATATCTTATATCCAAGATTGCTGCTTTAGTGTTCAATTATTTTACCAATTTTCAGTTTACTCCAAACTGATTATCTTGTAAAAAGAGAATTTTATAGTACTTACTTGGTATGTGTTTTGATAAGATGTGGCAGCTGGTAGAGCAGCTTTAACAGCTATTGGAGCCGCGACGACAGCTGGTGCAGAATAAGCCAATGGGGCAAGAGCTGGTGCTCCAATTATGCCAGCATTTACGGCGACGAACAACAATGGAAGAGCAAGCTGTAAGTGAAAAAATATGGTGATACTGCCTCATAGTTTCAAATATATTATTTTTGAACTAAAAGTTTTTTGTATAATAATTTAGTGCATAAAGCAAAAATTATATTCTTCTAAAACTAAAATGAGTACTATTTAATGATTTGATCATTTGCTCACATAAAGAATTAACTTAATGAGGTGTTTCATTAAACGAAAGCAAAAAAAATCAGAAAATTAAAATTTGTGTTTGATACGTTAAAATTGATAATTATTAAAAAAGTATTCGGCTGATGTTCACTTACGAATTTAAGCATTTTGACTGATTTTTATTGAATTGATTTTGGGTAGTTTTTGTTATTCAGTGACGGTAAACTGAATGACTTCGAATTTTACGGCAGTCTCTTTTATAGCAGCCCCTAGTCTTGTATGAACGGTCGTTTAAGTGTGGCCGTGTAGGTCATGGTAATGATGTAACTGGGTTCACCGTTTCACTTTCTGCAATTGTTACGGTTAATGATGGTTATGTCTATGTTCGATTCATAGCTTACAGTAGGTGTAAGAATAAACGGTATACAATTATAGATTGTGCAGACTATTTTCTTTGAGATGTGTATATGTACCTTAACTGTAACGACAAAAAAAAGATATATAATTCTGTCAGAATTAGAACGCATTTATCAAGTAGGTACGGTATACCTACAGTCCTTGTCAAGGATAAGCGGCGATTAAATGTATATTTTTATAGGTTTACGTTCGGCATAATAATTAATTGCAATTAGCGTAAGTGCGATTGGCAATACGAGGCTAATTCAAGAATAATTTTTAATAATTATCAAGATTTCAATTACAATATTTTATTTAGCCCACATTCAATATTTCGTGATTTATATTTATGTTCTTTATCTAAGTTTTTACAAGGTTTACGCTTTTGCAAAGATTTTTGTGAAAGAAAATCGAATGTTCTAAATGCAACATAATATGTATGGCTTATGAATTTGTATTTGGCGTAAGCGTTTCCTTTGTTAGAAGTTACTAATGGTGTGAAGGATTCTATTTTCGATTTTCTGTTAAGAATATATTCAATAACATACATATGGTGTGGATCTTAATTTTGCTATCATATGTATGGATGTTAATTTGTAAGAGGTACCAAATATATTGTATACTAGTTGATGAACAAAATATCTTAAACTAAGTATAATTAAGAACTTACACTACATCTTCTATAATATACATATTTATTCAATAAAGGTCAAAGTTTTTACCTAAACTTTTACCGAAAAGTCAATAGCTTAAGATTTAAGATGCCTCGAGGTGATCATAAAGTCTATTCAACGACATTTTCAAATATTTTGATAGATAAAACTTAATTAATTCGTGATATTTAATTTTAAAGTTGAAATAAAGTGAATAAAAATTCTAAAATGCAACTTGCAATCCATTGTGTAATCTAACATTTATTCTGAAATTTTGGCTGGTATGCGACGAACTTGTGAAAATGCCCCTTCGAAAGCCACAATTTATCTTCAAGTTACACAATTTAAATATGACGATGTAAGCATTGAGGATGATGTACGACCAGAATGATAAAAAACTGGCATAACTGTCTGATCAAAAAATTGACATCAAGGAGATAACTAGTTATCGTTTTCAAGCTATCAGCAAGGTGGTGCTACGAAACTTGAGTGTGACTAAAAATTCGAAAAAATGCCAAGCGATAATTGGAAGTTGTTTGATAAGCACCAAGTGAATTCTCTTGAAGATTCTTTGCGGTTGATAAAACTTTCTATTACCATGTTTTTTGAGTACAAACGGCTCTAAATAGTGAACATCGTAGTATAACTCCCCCCACCAAAAAAAAAAACAAGATATTTCCATTAGTAAATAACATAATAATTACGATTGTTTGGGATTCGATTTATAAATTTTATAGACTATTTTACAAAAGGCTAAATCGTTAATGCTGCTCAAATTGAGGTGAACGATTTCTGAAAAGAGATTAGAAATGGCTCACGAAAAACTTCTTTTCATTGCAGGAACACGTCTTATTGTATTATTCAAGTTGGGACTTCATGTTGTGCTGCACTCATCCTAGTCAGTAGATTTATTCGCGTGTGACTTCTATTTATGCCTTAAAATCAAACCGTTGCTTACTGGAAAGAAGTTCGAATGTAAACCTTACACCAGCAAAAAAAGGGAAAAATTATAAATAGCATCGTTCGTCCAAATGCACTGGAGAAACATGTTGAAAAATAATAAAAAATTTAATACCCAAATTCATTTCGTTACCCTTGTAAAATTCTTCTGTAGTTTTGCTATGGTTAATATTATTCAATATTGCATTACTTTATTAGTACATTATACATTGTAAAATACTCGAAAACGGGTGTTGTTTAAAACTTCATATATTTTCATAATTGAAAAGAAAAACAATGTATGTAAATGACAGTTTTACTTTATATTATTTTTTAAATATTTCCTGAATAATACAACAAATATACTGTTATCTTAATAATGTAGAAGACGATTTAATGATGTAACAGAAAGGTGGCGATTTGATAAAAATACTGCAAAACTATTATACAAATTATTATAGAAAATACATCTACGAGGGTAGTTTGACAGGTAGTGAGAATGAAAAAGAAAAACGAATTGTTTAAATACAAAATAATTTTTATTTTTCAATATATTCTCCTAAAAGAGCAATACATTTATTCCAACAGTGCTCCAATGCCCTTATGCCATCTCTAAAATGCGATTCCGGAAGGCTTGCAAAATACTCATTTACGAAGATGATAAGCTCGTCGTTAGACGAAAATTTCTTTCCACCTAGTGCCGTTTTCAATTTTGGAAAAAGGAGGAAGTCGGAAGGGGCTAGATCCGGCGAATAAGGCGCATGCGGTACTAATTGGAAATGCAACTCGTGGATTTTGATCATCGCAACTGTGCTGGTATGCGAGGGAGCGTTGTCTTGGTGAAACAGAATCTTTTTCTTTGCCATTCCTGGCCGTTTATCACGAATCTCAACATTTAATTTTTGTAGAAGTTCTGCATAATATTGTCCGTTTATTGTGGCACCTTTCTGAAGGTAATCGATGCGCAAAATGCCCTTTGAATCCCAAATAATTGATGCCATCACCTTGTTTGCCGATAAAGTGGTTTTCGCTTTCCTTGGAGGTGCAGAACCACGTTCTAACCATTGTTTCGACTGTTGTTTAGTTTCGGGTGTACTGTAGTGTATCCAAGTTTCATCGCAAGTAAAAAATCGCGTACAAAAATCAACCGAATTCCGAGTGTAAAGATCCAAACAATCATTCACACGAGTGAACTTTTGATCAGTCGTAAGCAATCGCGGCACCCATCTTGCCGAAAGCTTGGAAAGGCCCAATTCTTTCGTTAAAATGTGGTGTACGCGTTCTGTTGAAATGTTTACCATGTTTGCTATCTCTCTCACTTTGAGTCATCGATTTTGCGTAATAATATTATGGATTTTTATAATCACTTCCTTAGAAGTCACAATTTTGGGTGCTCCAGAACGCGCTTCATCAACACAGCTTGTTCTACCACGTTTAAATTCATTAACCCATCTACTTATTGTGGCGGATGATGGAGCAGGTTCACCTAATGTTTCCCGTAACTCATCTTTTATTTCGGTAGCTTTCATACCCTTAATTACGAAGTATTTAATCACCGCACAATACTCTGCTCTTTCCATTTTAACAAAACGACGTGTTGCTTCTTTTTCAATCAGCTGTCAAAAATAAACTAATCAACCGATTTATCTAAATATCGGAATGTAAACATATAAATAGGCAACTTAAATTACAGTGCATTTGTTTTACCAATTAGAGCGCCACCTATGAGTCATTCTCACTATTTGTCAAACTATCCTCGTATTAGGCCTTTAAAAAGTCAATAAATTAATTCTCTTTAAAAAGTAGAAATAATTAGTAGTGGTTGATCTGGAAAATGTGAATATGATAATAGTATGGAATTAATTCATGGCAAATATTCTTATTCACATAAACTCACAATGGGATACATTGCAAATAGAAATTACAATAATTTCAAGATGCATTAATTACATTTCGGTTTTGCATTGCATTTAATCCCTTGCAAGACACACACTATAATGTTATAGAGTAAACTACCATAATCAAAATATGAAACACATAAATCACATCTACTATATATGAATGTTTTAAAAACATACGCAGACATGTATTAACAACTTCGCTAATTAAAAATTTTCAGCTCTCACATCAAAATGAAGTTGAGATTGGATAAATATAGAACATGCTTCATATTTAAAATAAAAATATACCAGCATGAAAATTTTAATCGATACATTTCAACAAGAACGAATATACAAATATTTTGATGTAGCACAAAATCTATTTATTAATCATGCATAAATTGAAACATAAATTCAAAAAAAGAATTACCAAGCGCTTAAAAAATTTTTAAGCGCTTTTTAAAAAAATAAAACTAAAACAGTTAACATACATATGTGCAGCAGTCCAACAGAATTGAACTCCCTCAATAAGATTCATCAGGATAATTGCCACAAAATATCATACACGTTATCAATATTTTGTTGTAGAATGGTCTATATTACTCAGAGAATATATTCTCTGAGTAATATAGACAGTATTATTTTACAAAACAATAATAGAACCAGGCAACAACATGACACTTTTAAATCTCGTTATGTAAGTTTTAATCTAAAAGAATATATAACAACCAACAACAATAAAATAGAAATTTGAAGAAACAAAATAATACATGTCCTCGTCAAGTAATACAAACACACGTTGACAAAAACGTAACGAACGAATGGATGAAATTCGGAAATATTTACGCAGAAGTTGTAAGTTTAAATGCAAGATCGAGCTGTGGAAACCAGAAACTATAGTAAATATATTATAAAATAAAACTACATTGAAGACAAATGTAGGCAATGTAACAAAGCAATCAAAATTTAACATTTCACATATTTACTTAGCACAAAGAGAATACATAATGCGACACGATAATATCTGTAAAATAATGCATAAAGATCTTACAAAAAACACAATTGGTACATTATTCAGGTACAAATAACACAGTTTCAGATAATTAATTTTCACAGATCGCATAATAACATAAAATAGACGTTATACTAAATACCGTACCTATTTGATTCTATATAATTATGCACTTTTACAATGTCTAATTGAAACATTTTATTTTTACCCCGTTTTTACATCGTCCATATACACATATATAATACAGAAATTATTTGAAAAAATTGAGAACCTATTGCATGTTTCATTTAATATCTATTTCCATAATGCGATTAATGGCACATTAGAAGTCTCCGTTCTCCAGGGTTTGAGAGTGAAGACATATTCCTAGTTAGTATGAGATCACGGGTTCGAGAGGGGAGAGGAATTTTTTTCAAAAAATTTTCGCATTATATATACGATGTAAAAAGCGATTAAGATTAAAATTAGAATGTTTCATACTTGATTGATTTTCCTATATTCAACAACCACAACTTTCAATAAAAATGTACAGAGAAAAGCAATTAATATAGCCTTCTAGTAGAAGAGATGTGGTATTAGAAACTGCTTAAATAATTCCCATACAACTCCATGAAAGCCTTATAGAGCTAAAAGGTGATTATGTTGATGAATAAAAAAAAATTTTTGAAGTTAATCGGGATGTAAATATTTGGAAATACACAATTAAAAAAAATACTTAATTTCATATACATTTAAATACAAAGGTAAAAATAAGCAATGATAACAACGATAATAATAATCCTTCGTATGGAGATAATGCTTGAATTATTTTACTGTTTTTCGATGTATAATAGTACTGCTGTATCAGCCGGCTATAGTCCGAACTCAAACATACAGATATGTGAATTGAGTGGAAAGGAGTATTAGACCGAGGAAGTGTAAGAATAATCTACGCAATAATAATAATAATAATAATATTAATCCATGCCTTCACATACTCCAACAGGGGGCATTAGCAGGCCATGATTTATTATTACGCTGGCAATCATATTAAGAATTAACGCTGTCAGAGTTTACATAAACAGGAAGAAAATCTACGAAAAGCCTTTCCGGATAGTAGGTCACTTGGTGTCGTTTCGAAAACGTCGGCGTGATAAGTCAATAATTAATATCTGATTAAGCGGAAAAATTCTTATCTATCGTTTAAGTTACATGTGCATTAACCGGGATTTCTTTTAAGTGGTGCAGGTTTTTGCAAATCTTAACAAAAATGAGAAAACGAGGAAAACCTAAAAAGGTAGTATGTATTATGCAAGTAAATTGGATTTCATCTTCTCCGCAAACAATGCAGTTTGTTTTGTGTATACGTATGGCTTGACATTTTGACATTTTTATTTAAATGTTCAATGAATGAAGAAACAGAAATTAAACCCCTTGACTGACGTATGCCGGATTTAAGTATAATTAAAAAAATCGTACTTTTGAGGGGATATTTAATTCTTTTCTTTTCTTTTCTACGGACACAATTTAAAAAAAACGATAATATCAAAATCCACCTAGGACTTTTTGTGGGTATAGTTAGGATATCTTTTTTTCGACTACACACCGTCACTGTATGTAGTATACAATTTTAATAATCTTTTATTTCCGATCCTTTTATAGTATCCCTTTAAGTATTTTGCCTCAAAGTAAAAAGAATACATGAAAAATAATATGTACACTAAATAGTTAAGTAAAAATAATGATATTTTGATTTCGTGCGATTGTATACCATTTTATTAACATTTAGAACAGTTAACAAAAAACTAGACCAAGTATGCGTACGTTTAAAAATGAAAAAAAGACATTTAAAGGAGTTGCAGTGACATTGAACGCACGCAAGTTCCATATTGTATAAAAGTACGTTTGTGTAATTGAATGATTGCTGTCTGAATGTTTCAGAAGCTTAAGTAAATGGATTTTGCCTTTATGTCGATCACGAAAGATTAAAAGGCGAAATAGACAAAAAAGACACGAATACCTTGTGTGTATTGGTGTGGTAGTAGTACATGTACATATACATTGCATAATTCGTGTTATAGTCGATAGTGTGTCAAATATAAATTAATTTTTTTTAAATTATGAGTTCGCTAACACCAATTTATTAGATACTACTGATTTTTATTACACTAATGCTTTTTTTCTAATGTTCATTAATTTATAGAATTTACTTATATACATGTAACATTTCAATTATTAATTCGTAAGATTGCTTGCGAAATGCGAATTTTGTAATTATGTATTGCATTAGATACTCTAATTAGAATTTTACACTAAGTTAAATGTGGTATTGTTTTGAATGAACAAAAATATGATCCACATTTGACTATATGTTTTTAATTTATTTAGAAATATAGAATGTGCTTTGTAGTTATGGCGTGATTTTTCATTTCATATTCATTCCTAATATTATCAACTGCTTAAAGAATTTAAAGTATTCTTTATTAATTTCTTTTATACACATTTATATAATAATAGTAATAACAATAGTAGGGATTTGTTCGAGGGTGGCCGTTTATATTTCGGGAATAGCAAACAAAAAAATATTATTGCTTTTCAAAATATTTTCCTTGAAAATCAATGCACTTTTGCATTCGTTTAAATCAATCCGAAAAGCATTGCTGCCACTGTGAAAGCGATATTTCCAAATTATGAGTTTTAAATGCCTCAATGCCTTTTCCGGCGTAGAAAACCGTTTACCACGAAGTTATTCTTCACGTGTGGGAACAAAAAGAAATCACAGATCAGGACTGTACGGCGGATGGCTCATCAATTCAATGGTTTGCCCGGCCAATATTCAATTTTTTGAACCGACTTGTGAGAGCTCGCATTGTCATGGTGGAGAACAACCTGTCGTTTTTGTTTTCCTTAATTCTTCAAAAACTTTTGGCAAACAAATAGTTGTGTACCATTCGGAATTGTTCGTTCTACAACTCTCTAAAGGCACGGTTGCAACGTGACTATTTTTCCGAAAAAAAAGGTGGTTACTTGTTCTGATGTGTTTCGAGCGCGAACAACTTTTGTTGGTTTTGGCTCATCTTGGAATACTCACACAGTCGACTGCTGTTTACTATTGGGCTCATACGTATAGATCCAAGATTTAAACCTGTGACGACTTTGTAAATGTTCCTTGAAGCACCGCCATTGTATTTTTTGTGCATTTCTTGGCGCGAGTCCTTTTTTTGAGCAGTTGTCAAATTATCTGGTACCCAACGTGAACATAGCTTCTTAACGGCTAAATATTCATGCAGGATTTTATGCACGCTTGTGTTACTAATACCTACAGATGCCTCGATCTCATGGTATGTCACATGACGGTTTTGCATTATCAATTCAGACACTGCGTTAATGTTTTCCGACACAACAAAATTTGTGGGACGACCTTCACGAAATTCATCGTGCGTTGAATTCACTATACCAACGATATGCTATAATTTTCGATGGTGCTTCATCACCATCTAAGAATTCAGCTCTTCGATGCATTCTTGTTGAGATAATCCACGCCGAAAGTTATGAAAAATAATTGCACGAAAATGTTCGCGAGTTAATTCCATTTTTTCGCTGACATAAAATTTTCAAGTTACTGTCAACAATAGAAATTGTAAGATAAATATATTGTCAAAAATGACAAATTTTACAATGCAATCATCAGATCGGGGGCAACACTAACAGTGTTGCCAGTTCCCGAAATATAAACGGCTACCCTCGTATTACCAATACATGATGGTGTAATTACTACAAAGACATAATTAAAGAACATTTAGAAAATAAAATATAAATAGTTGCAGACAATGTCATCAATTCTAAGAAATTATAGAACATCTAATAGGAGGATTATACAGAGAGAGACACAATATTCTGGCAAAAACTATATAGTAAGGGCTTGGACTCAAACAGCAACTCATAAAAACTAACACAATATATTACAAATATACTCCAGAAAGTATCCTTGAAAATAATGATTATAAATTATACTGAGACAAAACAGTACACACATATGTATATATGTACAAATTACTAGTAATAGGTTGGCATTGCATTTATTGATAAAAAACAAAAGAAACTTATATAAAACTCTAGAAATAAGTACATATACACATGCAAATATACAGAAAGCAGTCATAGAAACAATAACAGTCAGAAAATTTCTCAATCAACAACAGAAGATTTCACAACCTCATAACATAAAGTCATTAATTTTGGCTAACTTTTCAGAATAATCTTTCTGTTTTTTCCGCATCTTTTCTCTTTTAATGGAAGAAACGTTCACACACACACACACACACACACACACACATATATATATATATATATATATATATATATATATATATAAAGGGTTTTCCAATAAGGACTTGACAACTTTTTTTTTCAAAATAAAATGCAGACCATTTGAGATATTTCAAAAACTTGATTATCGGGTTGAAGTACAATCAAAACATTTATGAATGGAACTCGACTTCGTTCATATAGCCACCGCGGGCACGTTTGCAGCGGTCGATTCGTTGGACCCAATTTCCGATGACTCGGCCACACAATTCGGCCGAAACGGCTGCTATTTCGCGTTCAATGTTGGCTCTGAGCTCTTCCAACGTTGTCGACTTGTTGGCCTAGACCAATGACTTGACGTAGCCCCAAAGAAAAAAGTCTAGAGGCGTTAAATCGCGCGAACGAGGCGGCCAATCGACTGGTTCATTTCTTGAGATAACACGTTCATCAAATTTACTCTTCAATAAATCGATTGTAATGTGAGCTGTGTGGCTTGTGGCACCGTCCTGCTGAAACCACATGTTGTCGAAGTTCAGATCTTCCAAATCGGGCCAAAATAATCGGTAATCATGGCGCGATAACGATTACCATTCACAGTAACGGGACGATCATTATCGTCGACGAAAAAATATGGCCCTATGACGCCGCCGGCATGCAAACCGCAGCAAACAGTTTTTTTTTTGTGGATGAAGTGGTGTTTCATGAAGCACATGTGGATTTTCACCCGACCCATAACGCATATTTTGCTTATTGACGAACCTATTGAACCAAAAATGAGCTTCGTCACTAAAAATGATTTTGCGATGAAATTGATCATCTTGGCGCATCTTTTCCAGAGCCCAATCGGAGAACGTATGTCGCTTCAAATGGTCCATCGGCTTCAATTCTTGAGTCAGCTTGATCTTGTATCTTGTAAACCATGATCCTTACGCAAAATTCGCCATAAAGTGGTCTGGGCGATGCCCAACTCTTGAAAACGTCGTGGAATTAACTGATTTTGATCATTTGCTACGGACGTTTCAACGGCAGCGATATTTTCGACACTTCGACCAACCCGTTGTCTCACTGGCACGGCAACATCACACAGCGAATATGTAGACTCAAATTTTTGCACTAAACTTGTTACTGCCTGTCTACTAGGGCGAGAATTACGACCGAAAATCGGAGTTAACGCTTTTAAAGTAGCGGCCACCGACTCCGAATTTCTGTAGTAAATTTTTATAATTTGCAGACGTTGTTCATTCGTGTACTTTACCATGATGAAAATATTAAGTTTACTGAATAAATTGACAGTGACAATTCGATGATTAGTGAAAGGGTGCGTTCATAAATTGAATTAAAAGTTGTCAAGTCCCTATTGGAAAACCCTTTATATATATATGTATATATATATATGTATATATGTATATATATATATGTATATATATATATATATATATATATATATATATAATATATATTATTATATATCTTCACTGACTTGTTTTGTCTCTGTGCTAAATTTTAAAACGAACGGTAACATTATCAGTAGCATACTTTTCAAATTCTGATCTTTCTTGCTTTTCAAAACAAGTTTGAGACAACAGGTGTCACTTAGTTCTTTTATAGAACTCGGTATGTAGAATGTACTAACATACGTTTGCACTAATCTGTTGGTAGGTTTCAAATGAACGAAGGAATATAACATAATTTAAATTGTCTTATTTAATTTTCTATTTATTGTTATTTAATTCCCAACATACTTTTAAATGTATTCCATACTTTCGGCTGGAAGGAGCATTGTTTTGTGTTTATCGTTAGAAGTTAGTTTACTTGTAGATAAATCTTATAAGTTGTTTGAAGATAAAGTGATTGCTGATCTCAATAATAACACTGTTACTTTCATATACTGTAACATAGCCTACATTAATTGCATCTCATATCTTCGAAAATAGGCAGATTAAATTACTAATTACTTTTATCATTCGCCACTGTGTAATAATGGAAAATCGATTATTTTAAAGAACTACTCTTATAGACTTCCAAAATTATTATGTTTTGGAAATAATGAAGAAACATGCGTTCCTAAATGTTTATTCAATAACAGTCAATTTAAAATTATAAATAAGTCAAAAGTTTTCCAATTTTTCGATTTTTTATCTGTATCTTAATCAATCAAGCCGCTATGTCCCAAGCCTATACCTCTTCCAATTCCAATTCCAATGCCTCCTCCAAGTCCAATACCATCACCAATTCCTCCCCTTCCACCTTCCCAGCCACCGTTTGCAACGACTACTGGAACTGTATGGTAGGCACGAAGATTTGTGTTAATTGTAGATACTGCACCATAGGCAACAGCGATGAGGAGACATAATACGAACTGAAATGGAAAAAATGCGAAATTATTTTCGACAAACCATAATCAAAACTGTCGTGTTTTGTTTTCAGTAAGATATCCAATTAGAAAATGACTAGCTAATAATTTCTTTATTTTCAATTTGATAAAATCCATTTAATGGTAGTTATTTGACAATAATAATGTTGTAGAGAAATAAATGAATGGTAATTATTAAGAAATAGAATGGAGTTATTAGTAAATACTTCTTTATATATTCTTATTTTTTCATTAATTTTTTTCATCAAAATAGTATAATAGAGATTGCATCTGCTATGTCTCTAATAATAATTACTTCAAATGTTTATTAAACTTATAGTCATTTACTAAAGAATTAAATAAGAGAATATTGCAAACTGTACGTTTTTTACTTTAACGACTCTATTTTTACTAACATCAAACAATACACAGAATCCCCGGTTGTTTCATAAATATTCCTAATTTCACCTCACTTTTAACAGATGTACAAATTTTTTTAACTTACCAATTTGAACATCTTGGATGATGAATTTGACTGTTTTGTATTTGTTTGTTAAATAATCAAAAGACTCGACTAATCTGATTGTCCATAAGTGTTATAGAGATTTTATACATCTAACCCCACTGTCTCCCTTAGATTCCATCGAAAAAGAAACCCTTTCGAAAATGCAAATAGAGTAAATGTCGTTTGGTTCATATCAATGTGGACAAAGTGATATATATTAAAATTCTAATGACAGACAGAAACAAAAAGACTTTACCTATACGAAATTACTTGTAAATTGTATACGCATATTAATTTGAAAAGTCATGAGATAAAAATATGACGATCGGGAAATGTTCGCCTACTTAGATACTGGAACAAGTTGACCGGGTTTAGTTTTTATCTTTTCGGTACGTTTATGCATATTAATGTTAAGTATGTGCATAATATGTAATAATATATGCAGTCACACAAAGATAGTTTTTATGTGCCAATCTTGTAATTACCATATATAGATGAAAATCTTAATAGCCGATGGCCTATTAATCTTCGCAGAGGAAAAATTTTTTATTTCATTCATAATTTGTACTTAATAGTATCTATGTAAGTAGGTCAATTATTGCGTGTGTCTAGATTCTAGAAACACAGGTGATTCTAAAGTCACTAGCCGACAGCGCTACTATATTTTATTTTAAATAATATGATACAATTTTAACTAAAGAAGGATAAATAGTCAATATTTATATACGATTAGGAGGAATATTTTCCGTAAATTCAATTCAGTGGAGATTCATTGCATATATTAGAGAATTTAGTACGTAGTAACAACTAGTTATCCCTCAAACCACCGTATGAAAAAATCTCAAAAAAGATGGAGAAACTTTCGTATCACATTCAGCTTGACTGTGCTGGTAAATTTGATAGAGTCTATGGTTCATTAACTTAATCACTTAAGATTGATATGTAATCTCTTTTCACATTAATTTTCGTATTCTATATACGTAATTCTACAACTAAGTTGTCATCATCAGCAGATAATTAAACAGTATCGCGCCTGGAAACTACGGCGAAAATCCGTACGAAACAAACTCCTTACACGATCTGTACCATCGAAAGCCAAAGATCGTGTACGGAATTTATTCTTTTCGAATTTATAAAACGAACTGGCTACTCATATTTTAATTTCTTTAAGCAATATCGGAAGTCTCAATTAGTACGAAACTAGAATATGAATACTGTTTTTCTTTTTGAATAAAGCATCACTCTGTCATTAAAAGTATTCGAGATTACCTAAATTAATTTTTTCTTGTATGCTAGATGGTTTGGTAATGACACGTCAGAGCTTTAGCAATTAGTTCATTAGATATAACTTTCTTAGATTCTCTTGCGTAGAATTTTATTAAGAATAAGATGTGTTAAGTAAGGATTTACTGTTTTGAACAACTAAAAGAGTATCGCACAGTCGAGACAACATCAGTTACATTGGAATCAATGTCGAGATTAAACAGGTTGCCCACGTCAGAATGTACTAAATTACACTTTAATATAATACATACTTCAGTAATATAAAAGCCGTTACTAACATGTGGTAAAAAATCAGGGGGTTATTTCTCGAGCTATTCTAAAAATGTTTTATCCTCGGATGATTTTCGGACAGAGGCTTTGTTTCGAACATTTTCTTCTTTTTTTAACAACACGACTGAATCTATTGCAGTAGAAGTTAGTGTGTTAGCTTGTTCTCGTTTTCCAAAAATATCGACATAATTAATACCTAGATCGCACAGTGTTCCAGGAACACATCTTTTACAAAGCTTTTCGCATTATTTGGAAGTACACCTTTAAATAAAAAAAGTTTTCTTGCGTTTTTTACCAAACAACCGTTAACAAGAAAATTTTTCTTAATGTTTGATATATCTAAATGTTGATGGAAAATTTTACCAAATAATATCTAATTAATGATACTCATTTAATTACATTTTTATCCATGGCAATGCGACTTGTATTGGACAAGATGATTGAAACCGTTCGTTAGATCTATTGCAAGTAGTGGTGTATTTTCTTTTCTGAAATGTTAGGGTAAGCAAAAGAGCTCATGTATTATTCAAAGAAAATATCTTCCTGACAGATGCACTTTCGGTTAATTATTTTAGAGAAATTTGATTTTTTTTTATAATATTTGGTCCGACATTTTCATTATTATTATTTGCTGCAGAGATGTCTTTGCAAAATAAGATGTACTCCGACGTTTGTATTTTTGACATATCTTAAACAGAGTACCCATAAAATAGTTTCTAGTAGGCGCAACTTTAAATTAACAAAATTTGTTTTTCAAATAAAATGCTCCATATTTTTTTCGTATTCAAATACGGTATTTACTGTTACGGGTATATCAATACGTAATAGCATTTATTGGAGCTTTTCTTGTTTCTTGTAATGTTATTGTTGTTGTGATTATGAACGAGGTTGTTGACAAAAGACGAATGTATTTAGTTAATATAATGTTGACGAATAGGAAATTTCTATTACCAATATGTTATTTATTTCTTTAATGAAAAATTTCTCGATACAGCGGCACCACACGTATCTTTGCGAAAACTTTTACATAAATTCGACCAAACCAATTCGGTAATGGATGTAAAAAGGGCTAAGAAAAAAATTCAGTAAAGATGACGCGGTTGCATTTTTGCCAATAAATTCAATTGCAGAGTTCTTGAAAGTATCATTGCGAAAACGCTTGCGAAAATTGAATATGAGCAAAAGTTTAATACAAAAAAAATATAAAGAAAATGAGGTCCGTCCGTTTAAACCAAAAATTAAACATATCCTAAAATATAGGTGAACAGAAACACTGAGAGTTTTGTTTACCGTTTTTTCTAAAAAAAAGTTGACATACGGTGCGGATCTTTCTATAATCAAATCATTTATTCATACTTTACCGAAGGAAATTTATATTAATACGCGTACTTATTATTATTATTATATTATGGAGCCGCCAAAATGTAACAATATGATCTGGCAACGTGAACAGCTATGGTGATTCAATGATTATCTCTGATGAAAGATGATTAGGAAGATTTGGTCCAGTGCAGTACTTTGCTAGGTTAACATAACCTCATTAGGTTTTATTAAACAAAAAATTTACGAGCATGATCTGTCGCATGACTAGAAAATATTGAAAACGAGAATACGGAACGCTGTTAATGTCTGCTACTATTTATAAGGCCTATTCACTATAGGCATTAACGCTGTTAATGTCTGCTATTATTTCTAAGGCCTATTCACTATGGACATCAACGCCTTTAATGTCTGCTACTATTTATAAGGCCTATAGTGAATTTCTGAATATAACGGAAAAATGCGTGGAAGTTGGTGGAAGTTATGTAGATTAATTTTATTTAATTTCCATACGTTCTAAGCGTTTATTCTTTAAATAAAAATATATTTTTTATGTTTAAATAATTTTTTATAACTCAGAAATTTCAAATAAAGGATCAATAATAAAAAAGGTTTTCCTCTTTGTAACTCCATCCATGGGCATATTGCGTAAATTAAAATTCTCTTTTGACTTTAGATTTTAAACGATCAATCTTATTTCAATATATCTATAAAGCATTTATGTATATATCTGTTATTATTTTCCTGCAAATGCGAATCTGGTGGTTCTTTAAATTCCAGCGTGTAGTTAGTGTTTCTGTATGTGTGCGTAGATTCAGGGTTATAATTAAATAGCCTTTAACTCCTGTTAATGTAAGCCTTTCTGGTATTAATTGTTTTCAATAAATACTATGTGATAAAAGAAACGAATCATCCAGTTCGTATTTTTAAATTAATTTTTGTACAAATATTTACTCTGTTGGAAATATATGACTATTATTATATTATATTGTGATATTCGTCCAGACATATTTTTAATATTCTGTGAACTTCGGTAGAAGCTCATTACAAACATGTACCTATTGTAAGTTTATTGGAGGGTTAGGGAGTATACCAACTCTTCGAACTATTGGCGAAAGGTCTGGCAATCGCATGGGGTAATTGAGAATATTTATGCAGGAATTATAATACGACAGTTGTAACGTGAGGACAGGCATTGTGCTGCTGGCATATCGCATTGTTTGGCCCTTGGAATGTAAAGCGAATGGTTCCCGAACTTCGAAAATGTGCCCGTGAGTATATAAATGACCTCGAATGAATACTAAAAGAGCCCTATGGCAATTCCATTCCGAACTGTTGCTCATCTAGTAAGTGTAGTCTCACATTTATGAAGAAATTCGCAAACTAGTTTTTTCCTCTTCGATGTCGGACTCGTTTTCGGCCATCACGGACTCACAAACATAAACGAGATTCTTCTGAAAAAAAATATATTGTTCCATTTATCCCAATCTGCCCGTCCATCCATTACACTATTCTAATCTAAGGATATGATGCCGACTAGTGAGAGACAGTCTTGGATGATAAAAAATCAACCCAGACGAATGACGATAATTATTATTTTATTATTCTATGGCTCTATCTCTTCAAAAAAAAAAACCAATGCTAACAGACTGAAGTACTATACCGATCCCTCTGGACAAGCAGTCTTGGTCTTCTATCTTTCCATTAGATAACTTTTCTAGGTCATTCAGATTATTTTCTAAGATGTAGCCTGCCTTTCTGAGACCAATCTCTCCAAACAATGAATAATTGTAGTAATATTTCTTTGCATCTGCCTACTGATTTCACGAAATGCAATACCCTCTCATGTATTCTAATGACACGAGCCCTCTTAATATTGCTTAACAGGCGATAATTTGGTTATCTGCGAAATCTAGCCTTTTGATACAGTAATAGTTTGTATAATAGTTTAATACAACTATAGACTGTTACAATGGAATAACAAAATAAAAAAAGAATTATTTTTTGTTTAATTTTGGCAAGAAAACGAACAAAAGCTAATTGTTTCCTTTCTACTTTTTTTATCACTTATTATTATCAATACAGTAAATATTTGTACAAAATTTGGTTTAAAAATTTTATATGCTAGGTGATTCGTTTTTTTTGTCACATAGTATATATTATGAATTTATACAGAACTCTGACGTATTCATTTGTAAATAAATATTGCAATAGAAACCTCTATTTTCCAATACTGAAATAAGGTAGTTGATAGTTTGTTAATTTCTTGTACGCTTGAAGCGGTATGATGGACAAAATTCAATGCAATATTTATTAAATACTCTCTTTAATAATAAGCGTGGTTTTACAGTTTGCAGAAAACTAAACTATTGTCTTTCACGCGCTGTTTTTGTTAATGTCGTATGTCTTAAAATATAGTGAACTGATTCTATTTTAAGAATCTTCAATTTAATGTATAATGTGCATATATGCTTTAAAGTCATGGTGATGTTTATTGAAATAGGACATCATCGGAAAGGACATTTTTATTCACGAACAATTATTGCCTGCACGCTTATTTCTCGAACAATGCCTACATTCAGATCATTGTTGCACGTAGACAATGCTGTATCGAATGAATTCTTGCTTACGAAAGGCATAATTCAATTCAACAAAGGTAGGTAGATTTAAAGGCAGTCTATTACGTTTGTGCAGATTTATTTTTTGTTTGTGATAAACGTGTGGTGGCGAATTCATGGAAACATGTTACACAATGCACACACTGCTAAAACTGGATAAAATTAAAACTTTACTAAGAGATATTTCTAGGTTTATTAAAGGACTTGCGTTAGCACATAATCAATACGTTTTCTTCCTTTTATACAAATGTCATTCACGAAACAACTATGCAATCCAATATAAAAAAGACTCCGTTTATAAAATTCTTATACAGTAATAAAATGTTAAAATAATAAATTTCTATATTTCCTTTACATTGCTACGTTTTCGTGAAATATTAGGTCTGTCTTCAAGTTCTGTTGTAATTAAACGATGCACAAATAGATTAAATTTCAACATAATGTTACGTTTTATTTGCACACGTTGTATTCATTCATTGATGTTGAACAACAATTATGTTTCAATTCTGCTCATAAAACGATTATCAATCTTAGAATATTTGTTGATACTGGATTCTCTTTTTAAACTTCGCGAATTATATTTTGATGTTTGAACAAATTTTCATTCACAATCGATGCATTGTTTTTCCTTTTTTTCTGGGGTGGGTGTTCAACGAGATGATCTCTTTTCGACTTGTCATAGCCATGGGAGCCACAGTGTGTATTTGGTGTGTGTAAAGTGTTCCATAGCTTTGTTACTAATCCCTCCTCGCCATAAGTGGAGAATCAGTGATGATTATTTTTCCTAAACTTTGAAGGGTACTGGGATAATTATCGATCACCTTCGAGATATGATTTTAAAAATCGCATCGCTTTGAAAGAGGTTCGAACTATCTACTTTTCCAGATAAATGTCTTGTGGCTAGCGTTCTTACTACATGGACTATCCTGGTGTTTCAAAATTAGGAAACAGTGTTCCAAATAAATTTTGTACACTTGACTGCTGCATTATGAATTTTGCATATACCATAAATTCAGGAGCAGTGCAGTATACGTATGTTATTTTCTAGAAAATAAATATACGAAAGAACTTACCAACAGATCTAATAAACACTAATTATATAATTATTGAAAGTAAAACAAAATATGCCATAAATAGGCGAACATTTTTTTATGAATATTGGTTAGTGCATGCTCTTCACATAAAAGCGCACTCTATTAATTAAAAATTTCAGTTTTTATTACGAAAATAAAAATTCAGTATTCTTAAAGTGGCGAACTAATGGAACATTGTAAATTACGTTACCTAAATTCAGGTAAAACTAATTAACAAAATTAATAGCTTCTAATATTACTTTTAGTAAATTTTTTGATGCCGGTGTCTAATATTATAAAATATTTATATTTTTATAGCTCCAGATAATATAAACAATACAAAATTTGTTAGAAATACACAATGACACATAACTTATCTTCTTTCACAATGAATTTCCTATTTTCGGATTAAAAACCGAGAAATATTCTTTACTATACTAAAATTACTGGAACGTTAGAAATATAGGAATGAACTTATTCTGTAGAAAAACTTACATCAAACAAATCTTTTTCGTCTCTGTACTGAACTATTTATTTCAAGAAATAAGACATGTCATCAGTACATTAATTCAGAACTTTCAAAATTCAGAACATACACAATCTAACTTACTCTACGCCTTCAACGTCCACTTACTTCATGTAAAAAGCCGGCTGCTGTTGTTCGTCCCAAATAAAATATTGTAACCGTTTTCATGCTTCATTGCATACTTTTTGACACGTTTTCATGTCGGTGATTATATTTTGCGGTTGCATTTTTACAATTGGATGTCTAGAAACTATACATTTTATATTTTGTTCAATGGTGAAATTACTTTTACTAGTAATAGAAAACTATTACAATGAACATTGTTGGTCAGATGAAAATACGCACATCACGATGGAAAGTAAATTTTATCATCGATTCAGAATTAACATGTGGTGTGTAATTTTAAATAATCTATTATTTGGCGTAATTGTGATAAGTAATAGTCTTAAAATTCACATCGCACGTTAATTTCACAGATTTATTGAACCATGTTACTTTGAATGTTACTACTCGTAACTGTCAAAATAGTTTGGGATTAACTTCCAATTCCTCTTCAACATTATATAAATATTCCTATTTTAAGATTAATATTACGATACATTTTTTTATAATTTAGCCAGTACTCGTTTTTTGACTTTACTATGTGCTGTTTAAGAAAGATTTTCGATATGTTCATTAAAAACTTTGACTAATTACGCAGCCAGTAATTTTGTCATTTCATACACAGAAATTTAGTTCGCTTTACCTATTATTAAAAGCGCGTGTAGAAAATATATATAATATATAATATTCTTAAGTAGTGGGAAATAGGAGAATCAGGAGAATACCGGCATTTGATATCCAAGTTAGGTCTATTCACTTATGTATTGAATATTAATATAAAATATGTGTAAGTCTTCCTGCATTATTTCTTCTCTTTATGAAAAGTTCTTCAATTTTTATATAAAGAAAAATTTATCAAAGAGCAATTGATTCAATTTATTTCAATACTATGAAACATTATAAGATTACACGTTATATCATATATATTCCATAAAATGAAAATAAGCGATGTTCTATGTGAAGTTGTACACGACATTAATGTTATTATATTGAAATCGTATAGTCAATACGAACAAAATATCTTTGTATGTTGGTTCTTGTCTTCGAAACGCGAAATATATTGGTATATGTGTACATAAAAAAAGCATAAAGAGACAGTAACGGAAGATCAACTTTATTAATTAAGTTGAATTAAGTTTTGAACTCAAGATATCACGCCACACATTCACACAATGGTAGAAAGTTGCTTCTCGAACATAGTCTCAAAATCTATCTCACAAACATAGCATTCTCCGTTTTGTTCGAAAGTTAAATACTTTGAAATTTTTTTTTGTGTTCGTTCAATAAGATGTTAGAAATAATATAACACCAATGTATAGCAGTAGGTGTACCAAAATGTATGAAACGATTTCATTTGGACATAGTACATGTTCTTTAGCCGGTTCTCAGTATTATAATAACTGTCCTAGGTACCAGACATGGAACCTTAGAGAACAGAAGATCGTTGTTAATTGTTAATTAGTTCTATCAAAATAATAATTATATCGTATTAAATTTGTGGTTAAATATTGAAACCATAATGCTACAAATTAAAAAATTAAATTATCATGCTCAGTGATTAGGCTTAACATGGAAGACTTTGAAAAAATAATTACACCTACATCTCTACGGGACCGAAATTATCCATCACTTACATGTAATTGACTATGAAAAACGTTTAACGTAGAATAAAGAATTAAATCTTAATAATCGAATTCCTAATTCCCTTGATATGATAATCATGAGCGATGAATCGAATTTGCATTTTTCTGATCATGAAAGTCAGCAACAACAGTCGTTATTGGAGAACCGAAAGTTATAAGACCCTGATACACCCAATACGATATAGTATTAATACGAAGCATAGAACCCATATCCGTATAAGGTTGGTATCTATTATTTTTAATTTGTTTACATTAATGATATTCCTATAGATATGGTCAACTGTGGCATAACTTTGGAGAGTTTAGCCGAGAAGCGGTGTTCTGCACGAACCGGAGCTGAAAAATTGCTTAGTGCGAATGGACTGCACTAGAACGTCAATAAGACGGCCTTTAATGATGATCTCTTTGAGGCAAGTTGTCGTTCTACGGAACACGAAATCAAGTTAAGGTCTGTGGTAGATACACAACCTTGACACAGCGTTGGAGTGGAAGATTCATATTAGCGTGATTTCGCAAAATGTTTTGGTAATAATATTTCTCAAAAATGGTTGTTTATCGCATATTATTCTCTCTTTTAATCGCTAATAACTAATGTACTGATGTGGGGTAAGGTAGCATTATGACTAAGGTCTTTGGATTGCAGCGTAGAGTAATTAGAATTATCAATCGTTCTAATTATACGATTTCTTGCAAAGACTTTTTTGTAAAACTAAGAATAAATAGGCAAGAAAAAGCTTATTAATTTAAATGCCTTTTGTATATTAGAAACAACAGTATTAGATTTCGTACACACGGGGTTTATCAAGACTTAAAAACTAGAAGTAAATTGCAGTTAGTGCATGATTGTTGTCGATTAACAAAAAGTCGAAGGCATTTCAATTATATTATCAAGTTGTGTAATAAAATCTTCTGTTGGTCAGATTTTTGTGATAACGAATTTAAGAAAAAAAATGAAAAGTTGCCTAACTATGAGACCCTTTCTTTATTACGATGAATATCAAGATTTATACACTACAAACCGAGATTTTTAATCTGATTTAACTGTGGCATGCTTACGCTGCAGGTTGTTCTGCATTTTCAGTTTTACGTATTTTTTGACTTGAAACACTGTATGAGTATACAAATATGTACATGTATTATTTGGACACGTGTAAGAACTTGTGTATGAAACGCGTGTAACTTAAAGAAATAAAATGTCTTCATAAATACTTTCGTAATAAATTGATGTTAGTTTTTGTACTGCAGCTAATTATAAAATTGTATAAGTGAAAATAAAAATTTGTAGCCGAAGTGACGGGGTTATTTCCTTTTATATTAAAAGAAAAATATGAATTATTTCCTTCAAAATTAAGACTCTTATATATCTTGTACACAATATTATATTAATTCTTTTTATTAATTACTTTGAAAAAACTTGTCTGGGTTGCATTCAATTCTGTCTATATAGCACCGATAATATACATTCAAGCCTGTATTCTTCCAAACAATTTATCATAACATTAACAATCAAACTGAAATGAATTGTTGAATAATTCCGAGATCGAATGTTAACTTAATTCAAAATTCATAATGCCAATATCGTTACTGAATTAACCTTTCTTAAGTAGTCTGTATTCAAAGTCATTTTTGTACAAAGATAACTAGAATCGTTTGTAGCAGTGGAGTTGAACAGGATTAATTATTAGACGGACTGTAGAGTTTTCCTATAAGTTTTGGGTCTCAGAAGATTGTTAGCGAACAAAAGAAATTCTCTAATAATGAATTTTGTTCTTCAAGAGATACACGAATATTTTGATCTAATGAAATTCTTCTGCGAACTCTGTATCTTTAGCTTTTGATATAAATTCTGTTTCAAAAATCAGCAATAAAATTTAAATTTAACTAAGACATAAGTTGAAATTTTCGATTTTCACGACCGAGGATAGTACAATAAAACTCACATATCGCCATGTGGTCGTTGTAATAATAAACATTGGCTTCTTTTATCTCTCGAATACATTAACTTTCTATCTTCTGGTATCAATTCTCAATGAATAACACCTTCCACCAAACAGCATCGCCTCTGCTTCAAAGTTTTCGTGTTTGACTACAGGCTTTGCAAATTGGACACGGGATAATCACTGATTTAATATTTTGTATTATATTTTGTATTACATACATTGCAATTCACCGACAAAAATGGAGATCCTGTGGACTGGCAAGAAATTTATTTGCATCCGTCGCTGTGCCTGTTTTGCAATTAGTGAGGCACTCCTCTATTGTTTATCTATCTTTCCCAGTTTGTGAAACTGGTGGCTTACTGTCCACTGCGAAGGACAAAATTCACAATACAATAGGGTATTTGACTACATTGAAAATATACCACAATATGTGGTCATCCTATCCGGTAATATCGTAAAAGAACATATTTCACTTTATTTTATACTAAATTATGTTTATCTTTGACAAATTACACAAAAAACAATCTCATAATTTTTGAAATTTTATCTGTAACGGGAACACTATGTCATTGGTGGCAACTCTGGTGACGTCATAGGCTAGCATACACGGCGATACTGGCGAAACGTTAGCTATTTTCTGGAAAACAAATATATATCATATTTTGTATAGTAACACCAGTTTGTGATAAATAAAAAACCATTCTGTATTTCTTGTTTTATTATTTTATTTTACATTATTTAGATATTTACATTATTTAATAAGAGAATCCTGCAAATTTATTAGAGCACATGCAATAATAACGACATGATCAAGTACACGGAGAATGTTATTATTTATAACTGAATGTTGCTTTAGCATATGGAATTCTCTTAATCGCCTTATCACCCTCTCAATATGAATTCGCAGGCTAGCAATTATTTTAGTTTGTCGAACTTCTGTTTTTGATAGTTTTGCACCAGCGTTTACACTGGGTGGCCTTAATAATTGCATGCCTTTTTGATGAAGTGCCTGTTCAAGGTGCTTAAAGCCTCTGTCAGCTAAGATACAAGTTCCCTGTTCTAACCCATCTAGAAAGTTACAGTTTTCTAGTATGGTAACATCACTTGTTCTACCCCCAAACCCTTCTGAAATATAATTAACCAAACCATTCGGAGTGCAGGATATTAAATACTTCACCGTATTCCCCTTTTTGTACTCTGACCATGTCAGTGCCTGATGAAGAGCCTTTGATGGTATTTGTACATCGATTTCTAAACAATCAATGATGCAGCTCACATTGTGATAGTTATGTCTAAATGCAATTGGGAGATTCTTTTTAATTAATTTTTTGTCTAAGTTTATGATAAAGGGTTTTAAAAAACAACTTATTATAGGTATATTTCGCAAAAACAATTTACTAGCATAAGATAGTGATATTCCAAAATTATCCTCTAATTCAGAAAATGTGTTATTCAATCTAATTTTTTTCAAGCATAACAAAATGTGTTCTACTTTTATATTTGTATGTTTATGCAACAACTGGATTAAAAAATAACATGCTTTGGGAATTCTTTGGAACAGAAACAAACAGTTTGTGTGTACTCTTTATAGATGTATTTGTACATTGTGGCACTACACACCATTTATACCCCATTCTATCCAATAAATTTGAAGAAAACATGAAATTAACTTCAGCGACGCTGTTTTATTCAGGTTTACTTCTTGATTTACTAGATTTACTTATCCCGTCCTAGCCTGTGACGTCACGCATGCCATATGACCAGCGCCATTACACAAACAGCGTTTTTGGCGCGGTCTTGGACGTTTAAACTTCAACATTGATTTTTATTGATAATACAATAGATATGTCGGAAATATCAATGATATGTCCTTATTATGTAATAAACAATAATTTAAAACAATTTCCCAAAATTAGTCAAATAGCCTATTGTCGCGTACTGCAAGCCGGAGTGGCCTCAATACTTTACTGTAGAGCCTTTTGGTCAACAATGGACGATCTTTCGGAACATCGCTTCTCTCGAAGGACTGTTTGACTATTTATGAATTCTTTACATCAGTTTTGCGCAGTTCATTATGAAATAACGAGTCTGCAATTTTATGAGTATACGAGCAGCATCGATAGTGCTGCTGTCTAATTTCTAGTAATGACGTGCAAAATTTCCAATATCTATTTGTACTAGGCATTTTGAATTCACAAAAAGTGCATAATTTATCAATAAAATCTCGAAATAACCTAGTTACACACATAACAATATGGTTGATGTATCATTAATAATGACAACTATTTTATGTTTATTTTCGATAGTTTTATAAATTCAAAATCTACTAATCAAGATAACTTAATTAATGTATATGTTTGCATCATAATAAAACTTGCGAAGGAAGTCGAATTTATCGTTATACATTTCCGTAACAAATAAATCTCTTTTTAATAGCTACCACGTTCAAATAACAAATCTAATATATCGACAGTAACACAAGGTGGCATAACATGTGAAAAGTTCGAATTACATTTCTTATTTTTTATTAATTTTATTTAAGTGGCAATTATTGGCATAGTGGTATTTATTAGAATATAGTCACTTTATTACTTATCCTTATATTTTAGAAAATATGTTTAACATTCATTTATTATGTAAAGCTTTACATAGTAAAGAATGGAACTAATCTTAACTTTGATTGGGTTAAATTCATTTATGTAATAATAAATTACTTTTAATTGCTTTTAAAGAAGAAAAAAATGTTATTATTGTTCTCAATATAATAATTTCAATTACTAGTATGTATTGTACATATGCCTATATTGATTTGAAAGTGCTTGGAATTAGATAATTGAAATTGAAATATAATTTAATAAATGTAAAAGTAGTTTTAATAATGGAATTAACTGCCTGTGAAGTAATTTCCACGCGTGCCCTGCTATCATGATTTACGTAATTGTCAGTAGATAAACTTTTTACCGCTTGTGTGGAAAATACATCAATTCGTATGGGCGTCAGTATGTTGTGGATGACCGACGGCCAACACGCGTCATGTATACTATTCACATTCAACATACTGGAAATATATATTGCACGAACAATTTGAGTTAGACGCCCGCTAACATCGCAATCACCTGTCGCTGGCAGACCGCAAAATTGACAGCTCGTTTTGAAAGGATAACATCGAATTTTCACAGTTAATTAAAGCGAAAGAGAAAAGGAATTTGAAGGCATTCAATAAATGGCAGAGGAAGAGATTTAAATTATACCGAGCTTTCGAAAAGCTCATGAAGCTTTTTTTTTGTTTTTTATAGGTAATTTATTGATATAAAGACAAAATGTCTTGGCGTTGTTGAAATAAAATATCGCTCCTTTACGATTAACGGGCTCTGGACATTTCAATTAATTGTTTCATTCCTTGACAGGAGCTCGAAAAATACAGTACACATAAAACTCCACACCTAATACATACATATATACATATATACATATCTGCAGCCAAATTTTGAAGTTTTACATTTTTTAATATATAAGCATGTTAGTCTGTCAAACTCTAGGTTGTCGTTAGGTCGTTAATGTTTCAAATAAGAATGTGCGTAGATACAGGATTAAGACTTTCATATACTTTGTACCAACTAATTTTTAAGATGTAAAAGAAATTTCGTAAATTTTTTACAAACTTATCGAACATTTTTTATCGTTTTCTGACCTTGTTATTTGCTATGTTTTCATTCCAGGGAAAGTTACAGTTTAGAAAATACAAATCACTTGGGTCTAGATTTGGTACAACATGTGGGTAAGGTACAATGTGAAATTTCAATTGATCTAATTTTTCATGAACTACTTGATTGGTGTACAAAACTGCGTTTCCTTTATGAAGAAGGGAAAGTTTCATCAATTGCAACGAATTTAAAAAAAACTGTTTGACTCTTGTCCGCGATCAATTTAAAATTTACGGTGCCCATCTTGCTACCAGCTTGACGTTTTCAATACTAGGTATAAAATATGATGTATAAATTTAGTCGATATGTTACCTATCTTTTATCTATTTTTGTCAGTCCTAGTCATCTCCGATTCTCATCACACATGTTTAAAATACGCAATAACAAATTTTGGCTATCAAAGCAGCCTTGTCATTTTAAGTTTGCGGCATATTAACCAAATATTCAGATGTGTTTAGATAATATATATGGTACTATTCAATATATATATATTGGATTGTAGCATGCATTATTCACGGCGTTGTATTCGATTTCAACGTTACAACGCAACGTTGAAATCGAATTCCGGGACTTGACCAATTTCAAATATCATAAAAAAAAGGCAGGGTTAGAATATAGTTCTAGGTTCCGAAAGATGGTTGTAGTAATCTAATTTTACTACCAGCATCATTGTCGTAACACATATATAAGGAAGTGTTACATTTTCGTTTGCCAAACCGACAGGAACAGCTTTAAGTATAGCCTAAATCTCTGTAAAACACTAACAAACTCAGGTTACTAGCCCAACATATTTTTAACTATAAATTCTAGCTCTTAATATGCACAAATACATACATTTGTAGTCACATTAAAAACAAAAGAAGGAAGACCATTGAGAAAGTAAAGAGTGTCATCCAAGGATTCAATCAATTAAACATTAAACTTAAGGAGTGATACATTTGTACTTGATTTTTAAACAGTCGAAATATATATACCAATATTAACATTGGTACATATTCTATTGAAAGTACATATCATCCAAAATACAAGAGAATTGAAAAAAGCACTAATGTTATAATTGGCAATTTGAAATAGCGGTGGTATACATCACGATCGTAGAGATGCAGTAAACTTGAGCACACTAAGTGACCATCGGCAATTTTAAAGCGTTAACTTCTTTTTTATCAATTTAAGTTTGTATTCTCAAACCTTGATAAAAGGAAAGTTAAAATTGATAACAATGGCATTGCATAGTTTTCAGTTAATCCGTTTCATTTTCTATCACAGTCACGTATTAGTCTCAAGCTTTTCCATTTAATCGTGGCTGCGTAATACGCTTGTTAATCCTTTTATGCTTAAGTTTACTGGTCCTGGTCTGTTTATTATGTTCTGTTTAGTTTTTTGTATTTATTTTCCATTTGTAGTGCTTTAATCCAGAAAGTGAATGTTTAATGTGAGAAATTTGCATCCTTTGTTTTCATACCTCTATATCAGGATTTCGGTTATATTTATATATCCTTTTACATTTCCCTCGTCTAATTGATCCTTTAGCTAAGCCATTTTCTATAGTTCCCCATGAAATGAGTTTGCTTTGATTATTTTTATACATATGTTAAAACCATGTCTTTTCCTTTTATGTCTCTCTAGAACTTATGTTATGCGTATCGGTCTTTCGTCTTCCACCCAGATATTAATTATAATATGTGGGTGGAAAATGAAAGAAGTTGAAAATATCGTGGAGATTATTATCAGTGGTCCTTTTGTGAATAGTTTCCTCTTAGCTTGTGATCATTACTATTGCTTAGCGGTCATTTTCGGCTTCACATTGCTTACGATTTAATTTGTGTTCTTGATTGATTACCTCCCGTGGGTGCCTAAATGCTATCTTGTCACGTTTTTTGTTGGTTTGAGGTATTTGCTTTTGTATTTTCGATAAGCTTTGATATGTAAGTTCAAACCTTTTCTTTCTTATTAATAGGCACTGTTGGAATGTATGTTTAATTCCTTTCCTCTGCGAAAAACGCACTCGTTTTGTTTTATATTTGAAAACGTGATTTTCCGTTTTCGTGTTGGTTTCTGAGCAATAAGTTGTTCTTTTTGCCTCTTTTGTATCAAAAGTATGCATAATTTTTTATTGTAACACGTTTTATCATTTTCCTAATTCTTTCTCTTGTTGTTATTTCAGAGCTATTAGTGCTACCGTTAATACTACTAGTGTTGCTGTTTAAACTTGCGTTTGTGTTAGAATTACTATTTGAGCAAGCATGCCTTCTACTTTTATCTTCAGAGCTGAAGCTGAAAATATCTAAATTTCATTATATCATCTTTTAAGAGCAGCGCTTGTATCTCTTAAGTAGTTAACGTACACTGGGCCATCAGTTATTTACGTGGAATCTGAGGTCAGGTTGGTCCATGTATTATTTTTCTATTCTTTATGTCCTTTTTTTATATGTAAGAACCACCTTTCTAGTGTTTGGTTTTTAAATAATTATAGAATATTAAAAGAGACGTACAACTTATTTTTAATTTAATGTATGTATTGTTTATTTGCTTTATGCACTTCTGATACAATTATTTTGTTTCCACTAATAAATTTAAGTTTTGTAAGAGCTAAATATATTTATATTGATATAATATATTTGGTATAGCAGCGTTCGAAGGTAATTTTGTTCTACGTCGAACCTAATAGCTTCTCTTTACCTTTCATTATTTATTTTTATTTATTTGTAATTTAATTAATAATTCAATATGTTTGTGACTTCAACCATCTACAGTTTACATTAGCTGTTTAAAACAAAATTATCTTTTTCTGTTCCTTACCTTGGGTTCGTTATGTATTGGGACTATTGTTACTCAGATCGTGGGTCGGGACTTCTTGTTACTCACTTCGACGTTCGGACATACATACAATTGCAATCCGAGCTCACTACGATCGTCTTTGACCGAGTAGGCTGATAGACAACATTCTGTTTACACAACTTCGAGAAGACAATTTAGCCCAGGGTAGATATTTCATTTCACGTATTGTACTTCACTACTTCAGTTATGTCAGATGTATAATATACTTACATGAAAGGAACATTGCCTTGCACATATCATGTTTAACGGAAAAAGAAGTAAATTAAATAAAATGGTCTTAATTCTGTACATGAAAAATACCGACAAGATATTTAATCTTCTACGAACATGTATAACGGATTAGCTAATGTGCTTACTGTGTTCAATTATTCCTTGTATAAAATCTATAACAAATATAATTTTTTATTCATCGAAAACTGAGGTCGTGCGGTCGCTTGTTTTACTTTCACGTAAGTTGACCGTGACGGCACACCCATTATTGATACTGGATCAGCATGAACGTTCAATAGCACGATAACATACAAAATTTTATTTAATTATTTTTAAGTTAGATTTAATATTATACGAATTTTGCATTAGTATTACTCATATTTAATTGGGAAATTAATGGTACCCATTATATACTGAACTAAATTCTATTAATAGAGCCTTTTCTGTATTAAATTGAAAGCTCTCTTGACACTAATAAATTTAACAAACAAAAAAATTATTTAAGGCAGTAAAAAAAGAAAACAAGATTATTCATATACAGACTTGCAGATAGTTATACTAAATCTTACTTCTGAATAATACTATTTTCGTATATACTATTGGTTTTTAAAATCGTCGTGATATTTTTCTTTTCTATTCTAAGTTCTTTGTCAAATTCATTTATCATTTAATTCTGTGAAAACTGCATTAAGAAATATCAAATAATTTGGATTTATTTGAAAATAATAGTCATAATAATAATAATAATAATAATAATACGTCGTTTATTATGAACAGTATAAACAATAAACTTACGTAAAATAAATCTGGGCATAAAATCCGAAGAAAGAAGAGTATAAATATTAAAATTCAATAGCAAAAAAATAAAGAATATGATATCCTACATAACACAGCGCCTCTAGATATACCTAATATTAGGTTTATACCCAATATTACGTTCAAATTTCGCTAAAATATTTATTAGCAATTCTGCATATATGAAAACTAGACTTCGAAAAATACAGTTATTACGTCATCTGGGCGTTATGTCACACAGTTTCTTGCTACCCAAGATGGTATGTAAAATCAATTGATTCCAACAGTACAAGATAATCAACGTTATGCATCAAGCTGTGCATAAAATTGACGCTTATTGTTTCACTACGAGTATTCAAAAGTGTTAGATCATATTCACGCAATAATAAAAAAGCGATTATAGTTTCTTTCAGGGTAAATATCATTCATCCTAAAACTTGGAAAATTCAACAAAGGTCGCTGCATATTTTCTACACTGAACTTGTGGCAGATGTATAGATTAAAATGATGCGAGGGTAGTCGTATATATTGTATTTCGAGAACGGCAAACAAAAAAAAAATTTTTATTACCGAAAATAGTTTCATTGCTTTTTAAAATATTTTCTTTGAATATCAATGCACTTTTGCATTCGTTTAAACCAATCCGAAAAGCATTGATGCCACTGTAAATACGGTATCTCTAAAATATGAATTTTGAATGCATCAACTGCCTCTTCCGGCGTAGAAAACCGTTGACCACGAAGTTTATTCTTTACGTGTGGGAACAAAAAGAAATCACAGGGTGCTAGATCAGGACTATATGGCGGATGACTCATCAATTCAATGTTTTGCCCCGTAAAATATTCAATTTTTTGAACCGACCTGTGAGAGCTCGTATCGTCATGATGGAGAATGATTTGTCGTTTTCCGTTTGTTGTCCTTATTTCTTCAAAAACTTTTGGCAGACAAATAGTTGTGTACTGTTCGGAGTTGACCGTTCTACAATTCTCAAAAGGCGCGATTGCAATGTAACGGGTTTTTCCGAAAAAACAGGCGACCATTTGTTTTGGTGTGCTTCGAGCACGAACAACTTCTGTTGGTTTTGGCTCATCTTGAAATACCAACACAGTCGACTGCTGTTTACTATCGAGCTCATACGTATAGATCCAAGATTCATCACCTGTGACGACTTTATAAATGTTCTTTCAAGCACCGCTATTGTATTTTTTGTGCATTTCTTGGCACCAATCGACGCGAGTCCTTTTTTTCGCGGGTGTCAAATTACGTGGTACCCAACGTGAACATAGCTTCTTAACGGCTAAATATTCATGCAAGATCTTATACACGCTGGTGTTGCTAATACCTAGAGATGCCTCAATCTGACGGTATGTCACATGACGGCCTCGTATTATCAATTGCATTGATGTTTTCCGACACAACAACATTTGTGGGACGACCTTCACGTAACTCATCGTCCAAAGAAAGTCGTCAAAGTTTGAATTCACTATACCAACGACTACTGTAGTTTTTGATGGTGCTTCATCGCCATATAAAGAATTCAGCTTATTGATGCATTCTTGTTGAAATAATCAACGCCAAAAGTTCTGAAAAATAATTGCACGAAAATATTTTTTCGCTAATTTAAAATTTTCAATTTACTGTAAACAATAGAAATAGCGACGAGATAATAAAACTATCAAGGTAAATAAATTGTCAAAAATGATAACTTTCACGATGCAATCATCAGATCGAAGGCAACACTAACAGAGTTACCAGTTTCCGAAATGTAAACGGCTACCCTCGTATAATAAAACTTTCTTTGTTGTTAATTTTTAAATAGATGAACGTATTTCTTCTGTAAACATTTCGTATTCTTACTAAATGAGTGATTTTTTGTATTCTGCAAGTAGTAGATCGGCAGACATGAAATGTTAGATTAAACGAGCAAAATTGTTTCTAGAAAATACATTTTAATAATAAAAAGCGATTTCTATCCGCTTGAACATACATACTTCTGCCAACTACTAACAAGGATACAAATACATGTGAATCCGACGTGCCTTAATATTTTCTTTTTTTCGGTAAGAAATTCTTTTGTTTTTAAGAAGGCGTCTAGATATTTAAAGTTGTTGGAGACTAATGAATATAATAAATAACTGAATTTTATAGTTAGCTTGTGAATGCTTCTTATCAATTGCATTTATTTCTATGAATAATAATAATAAAAACCACAATTTCCTATTGCCTGACAGAAAACAATTCCATTTGCAGGACAAAAAATATACAATAAATTTAGCATACATATATAAAAATAAAACAGTTCTTTGTTGCACTTATTTATTAGATTATTCTAAGAATGTTATTATGCTGTACTATTATTAAAGCGTTTCACTCAACTAAATGTGAGAGGGTAATTTCCAATTTTTACATTCAATCTCACTTTTTACCATTTTATGACTGTGTCGATTATTGGGTTGTTTAAATATTCTGTCTGTCTATTGTGCTGTCTTTAGGAAGGTGATTTTTTAATTTCTAAGATTTCTAAATAATTTCGTCTATGCTTTTGTTGACATTATATAGTAATTTATAACTATCCAAATCGGGAAAGTGGATACTATTTACACCTGTCCTGCAAATCCAATATTTTTTCTTGAATAATTTTTATGTTCGCTTAATCTAGTTCTTACGTATATTTCTATAACTTTATCCGATATAAATAGCATCACGATCTTAGCAGTTTGATTGGTAGTCAAATGTTCCATTCTTTGTCTTGATATAACTGCTTTCACTATTGTTCGAAAGATGGACATTATCTAATATCTCATTACTGTATATTAGATAAATGTTGTCACTTGCTATATTCCCAACTTTAAGAAATTTATCTGTTTGTTAGACTTTCTCTGCACAACTCTTTCTACTCCACTTACCTATTCATTGTCGCATTCTGTGCATTATACCACAGTTTTCTTCGAAACTCTTGTTGAACTTGATGTAAAGGTTATGTTTTGAAAACAATTATATTCTTTTGAATGTTAAATAAAATTCAAAACTTGTTATAGAGAGGAACAAAAACTATTCGTGTTAATTAACTGTTATTTTAATTTCTCTTTTATCTTACTTTCGTTTGGTTTTCTCTTTTACCTGCGATTTATATCTTTCTTTTATAAAAGTCACTATGGGAATTTCCTGTATACAACGTATAGCTTTTTTTTCAACTCGTATTTATTTAAGTTAGAGAGTTTATGTCTTCGATATGCTGCATTGTTTTCCAAAACCAACATCAACATTAATTTATATGCCAAATTAGTTCTGTTGCATCAACTAATATGAAAAATACGAAGAATATGCATCTATAATTTTGGAAACCTTTGTAAAATTGTCTATCTAATATATTATTTAAACTAATAATCGTAAAATAATATATAAAGTCTAGTTATGACATTTTGTTTGTAGCTTGCATATATCCAATTCGTTACATTCTTTTAAGTATATAAGGGAAGGTGACTGTATAATTACTATTTTTTCTTTCATATTGATTTACCTAGACATGTCAAATACGTCCAGAGGAAATTTTTATTCAGTGAGGTAATTGAACTTGATGGTTACCGTGCATTTTAGTTCTGTTCGTATACTATTGAACAACCTGCCATTTATAATGTAATCATATTGGTTATAATATATTATTTTTAATTTTTCCATCAAGATAGTTTTCTTGAATTGCGGAAAATTTATAGACAAATATTTAAAAAAAAGTGCGAGAGTGGTCATATTATTTTGGATCGATTTAAAATAACTTTGTAAGAAAAGTTTCACCTATAAATACCTGATAGTAAACATGGTACCATCCGCTATACCATCACTGTACCGAATAATATCGATATAATCTACATGTAATAACAAAATCACATGTATTAATCTTTTCTGTATATTCATATTTAACAGCTTCATAATTTTACTTTTTTCAGAGATTTGAAGACTAATTACATCGATTGATGTTGCTAAGTCGTTATTCCTTAGTTCCTAATTTAGAGGCATGTTGGGCTATTTTCCCCTACTTCCTCTTCTTCTCTTTTCAGAAGCTTCTTATATATTAGACGGTGTTTTTATTTATTAATCCATTCTTTCTATTTTTTTGCTGCCTTCCATGTCATTTCATTTAATATTTTCTGCTATTATTTTTTAGTTCTTTCATTCTCCAACACCAGCTTTTTTTCTGGATTTTGTTTTCCTTTTCCGATATTTGAATATTACACTTATTCATTTCTAAAATGTGTCTAACTTTTTTTGATTCGCTATGATTCTTGATTTGTGATTGTGTTCACTTTTCATTATCTAGCCCATTTTGCTTTCTACGTTTTGTTTTAGAAAAATTCGTTTCACAACAAAAGGCTTCTCTTAATGCCTTGCACCCAGGTTTCAGATGTAAAACTATTGTTGAACCTTTTCTACAGTTTCATTAGTTTATCATTTCCAAAAAGCCAATTTGCTTAACACATGGTAGAAATTGTTATAACTTGTTAAGTCAAGTTTATTTTTCAGTCTTCATATTTATCCCTCAAATATATTACTTGTTATGTATTTCAATGCAATCTGTCTCGAAATGCTCTTACCTAATCAGAAAATCTCATAGGGCTTTTCTCATTTGTAAGACATTTCTTGTTTGCGCAATTGCGTACGCTGGTGTTGCAATGTTCGCCGTAAGCTAGAAATTAATAATTCATTATTTGGCATCATACTTCTCTCTATTATTAGCAATTTTAGAAACACATTGAAAACGATTTCTAATGTATTTATGCTGCGCGTTTGATTGTATTTCTATTTCTTTTCCTACTGAGGATATAAAGTTACCACACTCTTAATCTTAATGTGAAAGTGATACTAGTGAATGACAGATTTACTTTATTATACTAAAATACAACCTAAGCTGATTAAATATCTTGCTAATTTTCAGAATTAAAGGCATAATTACTCATATAATTATACGTAAAAGAGACTGAATATTTTCTTTTGCAACCATAACAACGCCGTTAAAGCCGGCTGATGACTCAGTGGCATATCAGTGGCTTATTACGCCTGGAGTCTTTCGTGATGTCTTTTTCTAGTTTAAGTAAATGCTGATAGACAATAATTTAAACTCGCATCATGAGGGTTTTATAATAAAAGCTCATGGTCTGCTAAAGAGTATTTGGCGCTAGGGCGTTGAGGGGACATGAAAGCATGGATTAGTATTATTATAAAAAATCGAAAAGGGTATACGTTCATTGATTCTAAACGCACTATGTTAGTCTAAGCGCAATTTAATTTTTTAAGAGCGGTCAATTAAAATTTTATATCAAATCCAGAGGTCAAGAGCCGAATTGTCAAATGCAAATGTAGTCAACTAAATATCGAATAATCATAGACGATTTAACAGAATAATTTGTTGATGTAGTAAATGATATTATAACATTACCATTGAAAATGTGCAAATAAAACTTTTTCTGATACAACTTTTGTGGACAATTGAATTTTATGTTAAATTCAAACGTCGAAAAATATGAATTAGAACTGCCAAATGCTAACTGCACCATTCTGTAAATTTCTTAAACTACTTTTCATAATTGTTACGAATTTATGGGGAGTAAATTATTTCAGTAAAGAATTTCTCTAATTTCAGGTGGAATACAAATTCTAATAAATTTTACATAAAATTGAATGAGTATAAATTAATCAATAGAAATTGACAAATTCAAATTTTTAATGGACAAATAAGATCGCGTATTGCCAATCAACAAATTCATTATTATTTATTTTGAAAAGAGGAAAATTAGAAAAAATAAAAAATAACTTGTGTTACAAGACATAACTAGACTGGCCTTGAGCATAAAATAAAAGGTAACACCGGTTTTATGAGTATTTATATACTCCCTCTTTAATATATTATTTTAACACTTTTTTTCACAAAACCTAATGAAATTTCTATATGGATGGATTTTTAAAAATATTATACTATACATTGGTATGTGCAACTATTGTAAAATTATTTAATAGTGTAATATAGAAATAATATATAAACAAATTCCAATCTGAAGCTAAAATGTACCGAATATTTAAGCTTAATATGCATTTGGCAGCCGTGTAACTTGACGTATGTATAAATCAACCTTTCACAACTGACCAATATACATATGCACAAGCGATAAAAATTCGTAAATTGCAGAAACCCAGTTTCAATCTATTTATATGCATTTAACGATATGTGTATACACTTATATACTGTCTTTGTACTTAAAAGTTCGTTTCTATGATATAGAATAAATCCAACAGTATTCATGCCGCTTGTGTCTTTTTTACTCGTAAGTATTAAAATCCTATTATACAGTTAAAGAATTAAATTTCTTGCATATATAATAGTAATGTAAAAACATGAAATTCTAAGATACATTTTAAAATTTAGGGCGTTGGTGTATTGGATAGCGAAATAAAGTTCGTCTTGCGTTGACTAAAATAAAATTCTAACGTATTGTGTTTAACCGTGAACTTAATCAAGCAAATGGTACCCATTTTAAGATTATCAATTTCAGGTATGGTTATCTGGTTCATGAAAATTTTGAGATTTGCGCACTGATAAGTCTTTCTATTCATTGTTGTTAAATTGAATCTTTTATTGTTCACATGATTTCGAAGTGATGAAAATAAGTAATAATCTTGATTAAAGACTGCTCTTTTTTGTTTGTTAATTTCGGCTCGTTTGCTTGTTTCAGTTTTCTAAACTCAGCGAAGTACGATGGAAAAATTAAGAGAGACATTGAAAAAATAGGCAAATAGAAAGAGAGGAAGCGGAGAAAGATGACGGAGAGAGAGAGAGACAGAGGGATACTCACAGACAAAGAGGGAGAAAAAGAGAGAGCGAGAAAAGGGACAGCGTTTCAAAAAATGGCGTGTATGAATGAAACGAGGCTGCTTCTTTTGTAATTTGTACCTGCAAAATTAATCTATTCAAAGTTTCCGAAATTTTAATAAAATGATATGAGGCAGCTTGGATATATTGGTAGTATGTTGTCATACACAATTGAATATTGTAATAAGAACGGGTTCCTAAAAGCTTTTGTAATTTTTTTAATAATAATGATAAATAAAGAAATCACAAAATTATAAATACCATTTGATAAAAAAAAGTCAATTGCTCTAGTATCTTAATTTACACTTCTCCTGCAAATTCTTTCTGCGAATACTTCTGCAAGAATGTGCAATTTTCTCGAACAGTCTATATAAGAGGTCTGGTCAAAAAATAACCGTAATTTTCAAATTTCGTGAGTTACGTATGTTCGATTTTCGCATTTTTTCTCTGTTATGTTGGTACACATGTCTGTTATATATGTTGGTAATATCAGCCATTTTGAATTGTCAGTTTGTTTTTGACAGATAAAAAGATTAGTCGTGTTTTGGTGTGCTCTTCGATTTTTTATTATTCGAAAAAAAGGATCAAAGAATATGTATTAATAAATTTTGCGTTAAAAACGGAATAAAATGCTCCAAGGCATTTGAAATGTTGACTGTGGCATGCGGCGAGTCCACTTTGTCTCAAAAAAGTGTTTATAAGTGGTACAAGCGCTTTACAGAAGGCCGAAAAAATGCACGCCAAGTTCGATCAAATGTGAAGGTTTTACTCACTATTTTCTTCGATTATAATGGCGTGGTGCATCATGATTTCTTGCCAACAGGTCGTACGGTTAATAAGGAATACTACAAGGAAGTTATGCAACGTTTGCGTGAAGGAATACGGCTCAAACGATCGGAATTGTGGAAAAAACAATCACCATGATAACACACCAGCTCACACATCGATGCTTGTGCATGAGTTTTTGGCCAAAAACAAAACCATTATCATGCCTCAACCACCGTATTCACCGGACTTGGCCCCCGCTGACTTTTTCTTCTTCCCAAAACTGAAGACACTGATGAAAGGAAAGCGTTTTGCTACGATTGAGGAGATAAAGAAAAATCGAAACAGGAGCTGTTGGCGATACCAAAAAGAGCGTTTCAGAAGTGTTTCGAGGATTGGAAAAAACGCTGGTATAAGTGTATTATATCTGAGGGGGTTACTTTGAAGGGGACAAGATAGTTATTGATGAATAAATAAATACTTTTTGAAAAAATTGAAAATAACGGTTATTTTTTGATCAGACCTCGTATTGCGAAGTTGGTCAGTCCCAGCAATGTGTATGTAGGTGGTTATTATTTTAATTATTATTATAGTAAATATTAAATTGATGCTGTACGGACTGTACCAAAAGTTTGTTATAAAAAATGTTTTCGCGGAATATGTTATTAAAACTACCACACAATATCTTAAGTGAATTTAGCATTATAGCTAAAGAGTCAAACTTGTAACTGTTTAGCAGTTATGTATTTCAATAACTTTTGACGTCTGCTTATCCTCAAGAAATATTGAATCATGTTGCTACAATCCGACTAATTACAGTCTTTCTCTTTTTATATAAGTATATGGTCATTGCGGACGATTTAAATTGTTCACTCTGAGCTGGACACATGTTACCAGGCAAGAGAAAGGAGTGAATGAAGCTGTTTAGTGCCGACGTTGATTTAGGAAGAAGAGGGCAGGGAAACAACTGGTAGCGTACCCTAACTTTTTATCGCTCAGCCAAGGTATGCGAGGACTATGTTTTTTGTCAGTCCCATCTTCAAGAGTTAAGAACTACTAAATAGAGACGATGTACTTTTTTTTTTGTTCAATTAGTCACTTAATTCATTAAGCATTAACTTGTCATTAATCTCTAACTTATGTAATTATTGTACGTCACTACTTAACTCATTAACTGCTACAGTATTTAATTGCCTCGTTATATCATTAATTATTATACATAACTATATAACTCATTAACAGCTGTATGATTGTATTAATTTATTACATAGCAAATGACTATATATAGTTATTAAACTCATTAATAGCTATATTACTTTAATAACACATTACATAACTAATTACTGTACGTAGCTATTCCCGCAATATTTTATTCCTTAAACAGCAGGAGTATTTTATTAATTCATTACATATTTAATTAAAGTACTTAGCAATTTATTTCACTAAGCAGCTGAAGTATTTTATTAATTCATTAAATACCTAATTATTGTACTCAGTCATTTAATTCATTAAGCAGCTGTATTATTTTATTAATTCATTTAATATTTAATTATTTTTAGTTGCTACTCGATTCATTAAGCAGTAACAATAATAATAATAATAATAATAATATTTTATTTCAAAAACTAAGTATACATAATATCAGAACATACAAAAAATAGCGGCTGAAACATATTACACATACCATACGCTAGAATAGTTCATCATTCTATTACCTGTTTAATTATAGTACGGGACCATTGTACTCATTCGACTAGCTGGAATAATTCCTTAACCCATTATTTCTATCCTAATTTATTATAAAGGTACGGGCGGCAATTCCGCTTTTTTTTATCATTTTAAGAAATGCAAATATTTACAGTATAAATTGCTCTTATAGCAATTACTCTGACTTTTAATTTTACTAAATGTACTGTGCTGTAGAAAAAATATAAGAACTTTTAAAAAGCAAGAACAGATGACACATCAAAAATACGATATTTCTGAAAAAATTCGTAACATCATTAAGAAAAGGCGGTACATGTGTACTTTATACAATTTTGGATACGAATATTAATGATAATCTTTTTGAATATCTCTGTATTAAGCTTAATTTATGCATTAGCGATATGCGAAACGCGAAATTTCCATTACGCCACCTTTTTCTTATTTTTTGTATCAGAACCAGGTGGTGTACATGTACAATATTAAATTCATCCCAATGTAAAATATAAATTATGTAAAACGTTACACTCATATGCCATTTAAAAAAAAACAGAAATTTGTGATATATCTTGAAAATCAAATACTAGTTCAATTAAATAACGAGACTGCGTTCCTTTCATCGCGAAGCCGTATCGGGCGAGATTGTAATTGGAATGCCATTAACATTGACACTTCCCAAGCAATAACCCGTAGTTTCTTCTATCTGCTTTAGTTTACTTTCGAGAGGATTACTTAGTAATGCTGTGATAATGGTTGACATAAAAATCGAGCAGACAATTAACCTGAAATTGCTTGTCGAATTAAAAGAATTGCCAACAGAATGTTTACAAATGTTGAAGGAGGTATTTGGTGATAATGTTATGTCACAAACGGTTTTCTGGTGCTCGGGAGGAGCTGGAAGATGATCAACGTTCTGGTCGATCTGTGATTGTAACAACAGAAGGGAACGTTCAGAAAATTAATGAAGTTGTGCGAAAAACCGACATCTAGGCATTCGAATGATTGCCGATATGGTAAACAATAAGAATGAAACAGTAAGGCACATTTTTCATGATGAATTAAACATGACAAAAGTTTATGCAAGAATGGTGCCGAAAAGCAACAAAAGACAATCGGATGAACATTTGCTCTGACATCATTGAACGGCTCACAGAAAAACCAGACTTTCTCCCAAAAACCATTACACGTCATAAAACTTGAATTTTCCAGTGAGGTCCAAAGTTAAGACAATGCTGAAAGTTTTTTTCGATATGAAACTGACTGGGTACCTGAGGGCCAAACCGTTAATCAGAATTACTACAAAGAAGTCGTAATCAAGCTGAGGGAAAGAGTAAGGAAGAAAAGACTGGAATTGTGGATTTTGTACTAGGACAACGCACCAGCTCACAATGCCCTATCTGTGAAGCAGTTTTTAGCGGACAAGCGCATTTCTGTGCTTGATCATCCCCCGTATTCACTAAATGAATAAAAGTTAAAAATAAATTTATTTGCAATAAATAACATTTCTCACAATAGTCCCGTTATTTAATTGCCACACCTCCTAATAATAGTACATCGCGTTAATTAATTTGATTTAAATTCTACTGGTGTATTTGCTTAATTGAAATTCTTACCTTAAATACCGTGAAGAACTTATCACCAAGAACGAAAATATTTTATACGCTCTGTAATATACGTAACGCAATTTTGCAGATAAATAAAAACTATTTCTATTTTCCCACCCCCTCATTTTCTACTGTTAAAAATATATTCTAAATCAACTAATAAGAATTAATTTTACTTTTCGCAATTTGCATTTCGCTAGTACATAAATTCAGCTTTACAAACTCACCGAACAATTTTTAAATTTCGCGGAGATTTTTAATTGGTAGTAATAATAATAAAGATTAGGTATGATTTTATTTCATTTAATATATTAGCAAAAATATATTTTTAATAGATACGAAGTAAGTTTCAATCGTTATTTCATTTCTTAATGAAATATTTTCTCTCTATTAATATTGTGCTGTGGTAAAATAAAGTGTAATTTCGGTATAGTTGTTTTCTTCTTTCGAGAACATCCGTGGAATTAAATTGCTCAGCAAACTTCTATAAATAGAAAAACAGTATAGATTACGAAAGTCAATCAATTTCAAAGGATAATATCATTTATTATTTATTTTTTGAAATCTAGAGGAAGTATTAAATGAATATTTACTTAAATAATCCAAAGTAGAGTCGTAGTAACAACTTTCATAGATACGATATTTCAAAATTTTTGAAATGGTTATTTTTGGTATAAGAAATTAAAAAAAATTAAAATAAAATATATGAAAAATCTTAATTAATTCAATATAAAATTATTGTCATATATCCCATGACTTCTTGTACATAATTTCTAGTAGTTTGGCTTGTTTATTGAAACAATGAAAGAATTCAAATGAGAATAATATGTGAAAGTAGATGTACTATTAATGATGCTTTTCGTCTTATATTATTATTTTTCATTATTTTGTTTATCAAATTCTTTTATATTAATTCATTTCGGTTTTATGTCACTTTCGAATTTGATCTCGTATCAAGACAAACTTGCTACAAAGTATGATGTAGACAACCCAACAAACTCGGACGTTTAAAGTATTGAAAAATAAAAGTATTAATTTTCTATTTTATATTTACATATTTATATACAAATACAAGTTGAACAAATAATAGTCCGTTTTTTTCATTCAGTTTTAAGTTAAAGCCCGTTAATAAGGATGTGCAGAATAAGCTGCTGTGGCAATTGGAGCGACCCTTGTTTGAAGTAAAGGTGCGATTGGGGCACTATAAGCTGCTAGAGCAGGGGCCGCAACTAAGGGAGCAGCTGGTGCAGCAAGCAAAGGAGCCGCTGGGGCGGCCACGAGTGGGGCAGCAGGGGCGGCAATTACTGGTGCTACTGGAGCTGCGATTGCGTGATTTACAGCATTTGCACTATAAGAAGTAGCATAATTCGCTACATACGCAGCGGGAACAACTCCTGCAGATACCATGCAAACTGCCACAGATAAGATAAAGAATATGCTCTGAAACAGAAAGAATTATAAAACAAATGTGCAAATTTAAAAAATGTTACAGTTGACTTTTTAGTTTATAATAATTATTTATTACTATTCGAAATAAATAAAAATAATTTTAGAATTCATATTTACGTACTGTTGATGCCATTGTAATGAGTGCTGTATTGTTACTACGGTCGATCTGTAAATCTTTTTTTCGAGAAGTCAAATATATACTAATTGATTGTCTTATATCGGTGGGGTAGTGTTATATAAAATGTAACATCATTTAAACGTGGCCCAATAATTCGTTTCACTACAAGATGCTCAGTGAATATCAATAAGTGTATACATTTGTATACAACTAAAACTGTCGCAATAATGATTTTGTTTTTCGTTTGTGCAATTTAAATAAATTAAAATTAAATAATATTTGGTGCCTTAACTTAAATAAAATATTGCTAAGTACTTTGTAATTATAGTATTATTAATTAGTTTACTATATTAGGACTCCCAAGTTTCTTAAATTTTTATCATACTATCTTCTTATGCCTGTCAGAGTAGACGAAATTAAATAATCATATTTAAAGTAGTTAATTGACATCCCAAGGAACAATTTTTAAATTACTCGGAAGTTTTGAGTTGGTAGTAGTAAAAATAAAGGTTAGCTATGATTTCAATTCATTCAAGAAATTAGGAAATAACATGTTTTTAATGAGTACGGTTTTCGTTTTAATTTTGATTTTGAAATATACACCTTAATTATTAATATTCATGCTCTAATAAAATAAAATATAATTTTAGATGTAGTTATTTTTTCCTTGGGCAACTTAAAACACCCGCGAAATTTAAAAATTGTTCCTTGGGATAGCAGACATGAATACTATTTAGCACTGAATTATGTATAAAATATGTACAATTAATTTGATTTTATTCAGGTTGTTGAAATAAACATTACTAGATTATTATCATTAGATTAACAAATTCTGTGTTACTTTATTTTTTAATTATATATTATTTTTCATTAGTTTATATTTAAAATTAGACTCTCAATAATGGTTAGATAGATTATTAACAATTCTTTTAAAGCATGTACTTAATATTTGGTACTATGTAAAATAAGTAATAATATATATGCTTTTAATGAATAAAGTATATATACACTGTGTTCGAAAAGTCGTAATGTAATAATTCTAAAATTACTAAAGCTGAAGAATTTTAAAATTTTAAATGGCATTTAGAAAAATAAGTGTCATTAAAAGTTTAATAGAAGAGTATTTTCTAAAGAAATCTGCTGTTACCTATTAAATAATGTTGCTAAGTTGTTCAACAATCAACAGTTTCATGTATATACAATAACATCTAGTTTTCATTTTAAATAATTTAAATAAAATGTGACTGAAAACCAATTATTACTAAATTGAAATCAAGTTAGTAATGTCGCACTAAAAATACAGCCATTAGATTACCTTTACAAAATTTTTCTATGACAAAATAGAAATTGCTAGTTTAGTTTTCTCCGGATGATTGTGGTTTTTGCATGGTTTACATTTGAGTAACATTTACCTCGTAATATATATATACTTGTAACATATACCTCATTACAGGAGAAAAATATAGGCATAAATTTGTTTAATGAATTAATAAATTTTCCAACGTTACCTTGGCACACCCTTTTACCTTATTCCAGAAATAAAAAAAATATTAATATTATACTTTTGTATTATATTAATATTTTTTTTATTTCTGGAATAAAGTAAAAGGGTGTGCCAAGGTAACGTTGGAAAAAATAAACTGGCATTCTCGTGTTCTTATTGTGAATTTATTGAATGTTTGTACTGTTATTATTTTTGGAATCCAACACTTTCGCAAATTGAAAATAGGCTTTCTCGATATTCTAAATGAAAGTTTTAACTCTGGCAACAGTGGATTCAGATGTTTTCAGTCATCGATATTGGAGCTTATTCTTGCTATATTCATTCTTGATTCCGTTCACCTATTTTATAAAGCTACTTGGACAAAGTTTCCTTTTCTCTAAAATTTTTCATTCTTGGATTTTTTTTTGGAAGAAATTCAGTAGAAAGCGTATGTATGTAAGTCGCATATTCATACTTACAATTTGATGCAATTGTACTTTGATAAATAATTTTAGTATGTAGATATATTTATCCTCTCTTGTACACATTTCGAATTGGACTATTGGAACAGTCATGACACGTTTTTGAGATAGTCATTCGCATCTCTCTTTATGCTACTCCATATGATGGTTGACAAATCTAATTTCATTTTGGGAAAAAAATAGCTATTTGTTTGACTGTTTGACATTTCATAAGTTGAAAAGAGATGACAAGAATCTGCATTTTGGTTATATTTTATTCTTTTATTACCGTAAAGAGAAAAACGTGTGAAAAGTTGAGAAAAGTTTACGGTGACAGGTTCTTCAAAACTATGTATTAATGCCCATGATGGTTCACGAAGTTTCGTGCTGGTAATTCTGATATTAACGACGCTCTTCGATCGGAGAAGTCCACGGAATCTAAGGACTACAAAATAAATACGTTAATCTAGTCAAACCCACTACACACGATACGAGATATTGCAGAAATTAAAAAACCATAAATCTAGAATTCACGATCACATGAAAAAGCTGGGATACATCAGCAAGTTCGTTATTTGTGTTCCTGATTAATTTAAAGAAGTTTGAATGAATGTAAAAGTGTCTACTATATGCTTCCTATGCATGATGAAAGCGATTCTTTTTGGAGCAATTGATAACAGGTGATGAGAAGTCGATTGTTTGGATTATTTACAAAAATATGGTGCCAAAAACGGTCCCGATCTGAAGATTTGCCTAAAACATCATCGAAAATAGACATTTGCGTGGTGCGACCTTCTAAAGCTTACCGTCGACAAAAATAGATTCTTCTATGAATGAGGAACAACGAAGCCTACTGAAAGATAGCAATGTTATGGAAGAAGGTAATATATAGTAAATTTATGTTTTTATTATATTAATAAATGTTCTACGAAAAAGAGAAAAAATACGTCACGACTCTTCTAACCAGCTAACGAAATGATTTTTGTATTTCAGGATAATTTTGTGGTATATATATATATTTTGTGATATTTATTAAAAGGGTAGTTTATGCAGTTTTGTGTACGACATAAACTCTAGCTAAGTTAGATTTTGAAGCCTATTGGAACATGCCCTGTAGGATGTATGTATACAACAGTATTGGAAAGGTTGAGTAATAAAAAATAAAGCTTTCGTAACCATAATAAAAATCTATTGTATTTTGTTTAAACTTATGAACAAAATATTATTCAGTAAACTTCTATCCCTAGTTTTTTTCAGCTTCCCCGACTCGTAGATGATTAGTTAACATTATTAATACTTATAGTCGTCCCTATTGTTTTCTGTATAACGTTTCTTTTTTTAACCGACACTATATGTATACATTTAGTAGGGCTATAATTACATTTCTTTTCAGTCAGAAATATGGTAAGTATTGTTTGCTAATGGCTCCACTAAAATGTAAAATAGTAAATCATCGCAAATATTTTATTAATTTAGTTCTTTCCATAACCCTTTGGTTTAAAGGCAAAAATTAGTCAATTCGTTGAATGAAAAAAATAACGTGATGTCTGTCATAATAAATTTATTTCTTAAAATTGTCGTTTTTATTGCTGTAGATCCTAAGCTAATTTTAACAAGCTTTTGCATTGATCTACCTTGACAAAGCTGTGTTTTATTCAAATTTTCTACGTGTTCTAGTTCGATTGGTGTCAAATAAATTCTTATTTTCAGTTATTTCACACAGGAATTCACGAAAGGATTTTCGAAACAAGCGGACAATAGTTAATTGTAGCTTCTTGTTATTGTTCAATGATTATTTTCATTTTTCATTGATTTGGAAACAGTTAGGAGGGTACAGTAAAACTTACCCAAATGGTCACCTGAATAAACGACTACGTTTTATTCAATCCCATTTAATACTCATTTGAAATGATAAAAATAAATATAGTGATCAATACCTTTACATAAGTTCTGCCGGGTATGCCCCGTTTGAGCCACAATCTCCCGTACAGCAATTACACATTTTGTAGGGTATTTTTTTAGAGCTTGTCCTCCCAAAAACTGTGGCAGAAGTATGCTGTGCTTGAAAGAATTACGTTTTAGAAAATGAAGACTATCTTATGGTAAATATTGGTGCAAGTATAATCATATTTTCTTGTGTAAAAAAAGTTTTTGTGTTTTCTGAATTAAGTGTATCGGAACCTTTGAGTATTGTGCAAAATTTGTTTATCAAATGTTTACAGTATATGGTGTGAAAAACGGATATTATATGACGATAGTATATGTGTAGTGACTTAGAAGCTAATATTAATGACAAACGTGACTAATTGCAACAATATTTTAATTTAAAGTATGTGGTGATGACTTAAAAGAAGCAATTCATTTGACGACAGATGACACTTGAGAAAATATAAACAGGCTGCTGCTCTTCGTAGTCTTCAAACAGGGACATATATAAAAATGCGCAGTACAAATTAATCATCTAAAATAACCAATCCAAATGTTTATGAAGGACAAAGAAGTTTGTTGAAGAATATTTAGCCACAGTGCAAAAATAATTATACAAGAATTTGTAAGGAAAATATCTTGTAGGCTTAAAAATACTATGAAATTTAAATATTAGGATGGATTAGTAATTTTTTTAATATAGTAAATACTATAAAATGTTGATTAAGAGAATTAACGCAGATTGTGTTTCTATTCTTTGCATACCGTATTATAACGTTTGCGTATAAATTTATTATTTATGGTTATCTATACTACTTCTCTAAGAACTGTGACGATGCAAACGTCATATGCTCGCTTAGTAAGTTTCTGTATTGTTTAATATTTGTCATTGCATGTGATTTCAAATAAGGTGTGAGAATACTATCTGCTTCTGGGCTTCCGGGTTGGAATCGCGTCACTGGTATAACTGCCGACGGATCGCACCCACTGATATGGGACATCTTCAGGGCTCAACTACTGCTACTGTCTGTCGCACTGAAACTGAAACGTCGGCAGTTATACCAGTGACGGGGTTCCAGCTCGGAAGCTCAGCAGCAGATAGTATGGACCACGACCGCGGAAGTCTACGTACCAGATTAAGGTGTGATAATGTCTAGGCATAGATAAAAACAAAACATTTTTAGTATCCAATTATTCATTGTATTTATATTGTGTATAAAATTTTATTAAATAATTACAGTATTAATTCAAAGTGGAGAAGCAATGTGATTAAAAGAATGAAATGCTTTTCAGCCATTTACATAGTTTCCATGAGCATACAGAGGAAATGGTTAGTGAACATGAGTGGGTATGCGGAAAAATACCGCAGAAGAAAATCACAATTTTGTTACATTTCTCGTTGTGAAGTATAAATGTTTAGTTTAAACTAAAATTACTACTTAATTTAATTTATATATAATAGGTAGAGGGTGGACTGAAAAGCCCGAGGAATGACGAATAGATGATTTACTGTCAGGCTGTTTTTGTGGTGCGTTAGCAATTTGTCTCTCTAACAATGTTAATTATGGTTCAGATCATTACGTTTATTAGTTTCATAGTGACTCATAGTAGTCTCTCATAATACTTCTTTCTGGTAACAAATATTTATATGAGATCAATGATGGCCTGAAGAATTAGGTTTCATCATTTTACACTTGTTGATAAATTGGTTAGTGAGTTCAAATGTTGCCGTATTGTCGTTAAAGATACACAATGTAGTCGTCGTCCAAAATCCGCTGCTATTCAAGAAATTGTTGTGAAAGGCGTATGCTAGAGTGCTAAATAGTAATTGTTTAAAAACGTGTTACACAGCGGAGACTATAAACAACTTTATGGAACACGCAACCGCAACATACATTTTGTTGGTCCGCGAGGTGCGTACTGCGACTGCTTAGTGTTGGACAAAAATTAGCACGAATGCAAATTTCTCGTGAGAGTTCGCGTTTTCAAAAAAGAAACCACGTAGAGAGCGAGAGATTTGGAGTGATCATTGTAGACCCGAAACAAAGTAATACTATAAATAATGGCGGTACAGTGGTTTTCCTTGCCCAAAGAAAACGATGATTGCTCCATCTGCATGAAATGCAATTGTTTCCATTTTCTTGTTGATTACCTTTCGAGGGGCCAAATCGTCCAGCATATGCAGTTCTTTAGATAAAGCAAAAAATTAATGAAAATAGACTCGGTTTAGTCATTAAAGAAAATAGTTTTCTAGCAAAACAACGCACAGCTTCACATAAGTGTTTTTGCTATACAAAAAATTAACGAATTAAGCTTTGATTTATTTCCGCATCCACCTTATTCGTCAAATTTAATACCGTCGAATTATAAACTTTTTCCACCCAGACAAAATATCTTGAAAGTCAGAAGGTTTTGACAGATAACGATGTTAAAGCTACTGTAGTTGTTTACTTTAACGAACTTGAGAGTGCTGAATTTTATCAAGGCATATCAATGTTAGTCCAAATGTATAGAAGTAGCAAGAATTTATGTTGAAAAATAAACACAAATTCTTTTCTTTATTTTCGTTCAAAGGACACAACGATAAGTGAGAGTAGGCTGTAATATATGTAGTGTTTTTAAGTAGTAGTTTAGAACGACCACTTCTTGAAACGAACACTTTTCGTCATCTTACACAAGTTCTACTGTACATATGCTATGCCAACTTTCATAATTTACAGCTTTGTATTACTTTTAATAAATATTATTTATCATATTTCAAGTGAACACACAGCCTTGCTTTATTGTATATTAATATTTTTTCGTCCGTGGTGAAATTTTTTCCTCATGTGAAAAATTGCATTTTATTTGAAACTAACAATATGCGAAACTAATATTACATTTAGAGAAGTGCTTTTCAAAGTCTAAGGTATAAGATTTACATCAAAAGTAAGCTATATAAAGTTTTTATTAATTAATTTACTTGTCAAAATAATTCAGTTACATTAAATGCCGAGGGAGCTTAAAAAACGTGTATTTTTATAGTGGATTCAAATGATAATACACGGGGTTTTCATCATAATAATCGACCTGTTGCAGAGATGATGTGACGTTCGCTAGATAAAATGTGAATATAAACGTGAAGGTTGTCTGAAGCCGCGTGCTACGAATCTGAAATACAAAGATTTTTATGTTTTCTAAATACGACGGATTCACGATAAAATAATTTCATTCATTGGTTGTCAGTGGAAGTCTACATAATCACGTTGGAGAACACTGTATATTTAAATATTTGCAAATTCCACGTTTTCTCCAACTATACTTACTTTCCTCGTGTCAGTGCATCAGAACAACAATGTGAAATAAAAAAATCAAGATTTATTTAATAGAATGTAAATCTGTTAACAGGTCTTTCTAAAGTATTTAAAAAAGAGGTTTAAAACCGTTCATATAAATTCTTTTTCAAATATAAATAGTTTTCAGTATCTAATTTTTATTACTAATGCACTTGAAGGAGAATATACCCCTTACGGTATTACGGTATTCTATTTGATCTATCGAGGGCATGTGACAATGTAGATCATTTTTAAATTAATTTATAAACCCTTATTTTATGGAGTTTGTTTTTATTTGTCTAATAGTAATAAACTGTTAAGATTATCTGTAATGGTACTTTTGTATATTTTAAATAAGTCTTTCTATACATAATGGTGTGTCGCAGGGTAGTATTTGAGCACTATTTCTTTTTGTTATTTATTTTAGTGTCTAGGCACTTAAATATCATTCAATCGGAAATAGAACCTTAACGCTTAACTATGCTGATAACGTATCATTCTTCATTACAGATTATATACTGGAGACTTGGGTTTGGTGTATGTCTGACATGAATAATGGTTAAATTATAGCTATCTAAGTATTAATCATAATAGAACTAATGTAATTTTTTTTTAAATCAAGAAACGGAATATTCTAACTTATCTCTTAATAATTATAACAACGGTGAGATAAACCCTCAATCATTCGCTTTTTCGATCCATCTATCGGTGAATGTATCAGGTGGAGTAATATTCTAGAAAGAGATTCCAAAAAAAGTGTTTCCTCTATTTTTTTTTGTTTGTATACTCCGTCTTATTACTAGCAATGAAATGTTGCGCGTAATATATTTTGGCGTTTGTTATCCACACCCAAAATTTTATATTATCTTTTGGGGTGGCAGTAATGAGTTGAATCGTCTCTTTCATTTGGATTGTATTCTGCGACTTAATTATGATCAATCAGGCAGAGATTATTTTAAAATAAATACTATTTTAACTGTATTTGTTATTTTTGTTTTTGAAACATTAACATTTTTATTTAAACAGAAACACTTATTTTGACATTTTCGTGTATGCTTACCTCACTAGACTAATTACTAGAACAATAATAATTACTAATATCTACTGCTGTCCGAAGAAAACTTAAATTACACCAATTTAAAATTATTCACTAAGTTATCCTTTGCACTAAAACGAATAGGCAACCTTAATGCTTTTAAATGCCAGATTTATCATTTCTTAAGGGAATTATAACCTAATAGCTTAGAAGAAGTCTTTAATTTATTTCTATTATTGTCTTATATTTCTATAGTACATCGTTGTTCTAAAATAATGAACGATTTTATAGAAAAATATTTTATTTATAAAAAATATTGTTCTTTTATGAATATAACACTTGTGCGTTATATTCATAATAAAGTTTATTGAATGTCTTGTGAGCTCTTTTATATATACTATATATATATATATATATATATATATATATACAATGAGGTTTAGGGATTCCAAAGATCTTGGACTCTCTTCTGATCAATCCATCGTTGGGACATTCTTTGCGCCAAAAAGCCCAAACCATCAAATGCTAGTGGGGCAGTGCATCGTTGTGTTAAAATGTGAATTGATCTGTACCCACAGCGCCAGTGCGGCAATCATTTAAAATTTAAATATCGCCTCTTTCAAATTGTCGGCGACTTGTTTTATAATACTTGAGAATCCAAATTTTGCGTCATGAAATACCTTTATTCTTTTAGAACAAACCTGAATATTTCGAACGAAAATTTCATCAAAAATTGTTAGTTAATTGAGAAATCCAATTAATTGTCTTAAATATATTGAACCTTCGTGAGTTAGTACTAAGGACAGTGGACTCGCAAGTATAATAAGTAATTCGAACACATGTATTGTTCGAGAAATATATAAATAAAAAATCAGATCATGTAAGCCAAATTATTAGAGGATGCATTTAAAGATTTTTAGATTGACTTTAACGATTACAATAACATGAATGAATTATTTAAAATTTTCATTAACATGACCAAACTCCACGTTGTTTCTTGATTTCTATGAGGAAAAATATCAAGTATTGCGCATGGAAGAAAACTGGTGATAATGAAGAGAAGAAAGAAAACCATGCCGAAAATCAAGACGTCTTCAAAGAAAACTCATAATAACAACAAAAACACAATTAAATTATAGCAACATAGCAAAAGAAAGACGAACTGACTACAAGAGAATCATATTATAACACAGACAATAAAATTATTATACCAATGACTAAAATTGTGACCGTTAATTGCTCAAAGAAAGAGAGTAATTTGTATTATCAATACTAAATGATGTAATCGCTTTAAGAAACTCTAGAATATGTACAATTAAAAAACCTTTGGAAAATTACATTTGTAAACAATATTACCAATTCAACGAAACAATAGAATATAGGAAATAGAAAAATGTAAACTAATTGCTGAGAAGGACTATACAGAAAGACATAATAATGCAGCATACACGAGAAATAATAATAATAACTATTAAATACAGTCTTTAAACACATAATACAACTAAAATAACAATAACTAGATATGTTGGGAAAATACGTTTGGCTGGGCTATTAAACTTTTTATTCTTTAAACAGATTTAATACCGGAGAATCGTTTAGAGTAATTTGTTCGTTTATTAAATTATGCGATTTTAATATATACCTTATTAGTAAATAAAATATATTTATTGGATTATATTGCAAATATTACTGAGTAAAACGCAGTTTTTTTTTAAGAAACATATATTTGTCTGTGTCGATTTTATGCTACAAAATTATCTAACTAACTATAAGTAATTATACATATTATTGTCTAAAAAAATATCACCAGTCAAATTTAAAAGATATAAATATTAATCATTTACCAATTAGGCGCGGGTGCTAAAACTGGAGCAACAGGATTGGAAAAAGCAGCTGGAGATACTGCATGAAAAGATCTACCTAAAGCAGGGTTAATAGGATTGGCGTAAAAAGCAGGTGCAAATGGTGCAGGACCGAAAGGTATTGGAGCTCCATGGGGAGTGGCAACAGCTGGAGCGGCAGAAACTACAGCCGGAGGAGAAGCAAAGGGAGCGGATAGGAGAGACGAAACTCTAATACCTGGAACTACGGATGGCACTTGTGCTAAAGCAGGAGCAATAGCTGGTACAGACCCCAAAGAAAGAGTTACAGGAGCTGCTCTAAATTCCGGAGCCGCAGCAGGTACAGGAAGAAAAGCTGGAGCCTCAGCTGGAATTGGTGCTAAAGACGTTTTAATAAATGCAGGTGCAATTCCTGGATAAGCTGCTGCAAGAGGTGCTGATAATGTTTTACTGAATACATTTACACTATTAGCAAAAGGTAAGACATTATATGGTACGGCTTTAGTGTAAGCAATAGGCGCTATAGCAGGTGCTATCACACTGGCTTCGATACTGTACGCTAGAATGGATAGTACAGCAACTGTTACCTGTAAAGAAATAAATTTATGTAGTTTATATTTCAATTTTTGGAAAGTTTTGAAATGAAACTAAGTAACACAAATACTTTTAATTTAATAGGATTGATTAAAGTAAATCTGAAATTTTATAGATTTTATACAATTCAATAAATGCGAGTAATATACCATACATGTATGTATGAAAACAACTACGCGTATATATGAACATGCAACTGACTTATTTCCGTACAATCAGATTTAATAGATATAAAACTTCTCACTATATTATACTAATAAATGAATCAACGAATTGCATAGTAAATTAAGTAAATCACATAATCAAATCACGATATGGTACAAAATTTCTTTCTAATACTTTCTATTCACGGTCACCTGAACGCTACTTCAGTTAGCACTCCACTTTTCCCTTACCTTGTGAGCAACCATCTTTACACTAATAAAGCCGTCTTACACTAACGTTTAAGGAGGATTGATTGACTAGTTTATGATTTTAAGTTAGCAGGTCACGGAGTATTTATAGTGGAACAACCACCCCCTGACTAAATGTCCGCTATTAAAAGAGGAAACAAGTGAAATCGTTACCAATGCGTGATATGAATATTGGCCGTGTTCACCGAAATTAAAGTACATTTGGCCATCTGATTTAAATACGAAGATAATGTTGGGTGAAAATTAGATTTTCTCGTTTACAATTCCATATGTGTGTATGTATATGTAAGTGCGTAAGTGTCATGTATGTATATTAAAGGCCAAAATACCAGATAACAATAGGAACGAGTAATACTTCAAGCTCGTATAAATCGAATATACGAGTACACACTTCTGTACAATCAAATTAAATAGTATTCTAACAATTATTTATTTTGTCATATGTATCATATATGTTGATAGAGATCTAAATTAAAATATATTTTAAAAAGTAATCGAACATTAATATACTCCTTAACATTATTACTTCGTTCTTCATTGTCTATCATAATAGCATATGCGTAATTTTTCAAGAAAAATATATTTTAAAATAAAATTAGTAGAAAGTATTTTAAAAGTAGTAAGTCCTATTTATTACATAACATCTAGTAAATTACTGTTATTGTCGACTATTGCATGACAGCGTTTTTATATACTCGACAAAATTTTCTACATTGTTTGTACGAGGAGACTATAGAATTTTTTTAGCATCCGATCTGTGGAATGGCCAAATATAATACTTTATTTCATTTTCGAACTTCCAGGATGTATACAGTCATCTGTGTACATCCTGGTGTTTTGAATTGTTAACTATTTGAAGTATCCAATTTAACGTCCCTTCACCAAACTAACCTTTGGTTAATATTGCAGGTTTTTACTAAAATATCTAAAATAAATTTCTTCCATTTTGTTAAAAATAAAATTCCCGAAAAGTAAAGTTAGGCATTCAAATGCTCACGCACATATACATACATTAAAAAGGGCGATTAACAGTTTTTTAGAGCATTAATAAGTCACGTACAGCATGCTTTTTTCTCGAAGTCTACATAAAAAATAACAATTCACTTATTGAAAGAGAAATTTGGTGAATCAATATTTACAGAAACGGATAAGTCAATTGCCCTCAACTCATGCGATTCAACATCCATAGACTTCTTTCTGTGAGATTATGTTGTCGTTATTTGTCGTCAACAAACTAGTAGCAGTATACATGACTTGCAGAGCAACATATAATGTATCATTGCTGACATTTAACCTAATTTATATGAAAATGTCATGGAAAATAGTGTTCAATGCGTCCGTTAAACATGGCATTAACTATACTTGACGACTAACTTATGATCTTAACTTTCTCATGATATCTGTTCTTATTTACAAACAAAATGTGTCATTTTTAATCAAAAACGCTATACTTGTTACAGTATAGACTCAGTCTCTTTCTAAAAGCCTTTATTAAATCAATTAGACTGTAATCAATTTTTCTCAAAATCCTTTTTCGTGTAGTACTAATTTAATAGTTTTCATGTGGTACTGACATGTATAGACTGGACTAGGAATAATCTATTGTTTCGATTGCCGATTTATTTTATATATTTAACTTATAACATATTTCTTTTTACTTCAACATTTTCATCTAGTGACTTACGTAAATTTTAAGAAGAAATTAGAGTAATATTTATATATAATTAGTAGGATATTCACTTTATTTAATTTCTATATATTTGCAGTTTTTTTTGTGATTTTGTATATTTTATAAAAATTAATTTTTGTTATTACATTTTTCTTCTTTTCACACATTCACGATATAAATGTCACAAATGTGTGATACTGAGTTTTTGTGACAAACATTATAGCGGTTTCTAAAATGGCATCAGTTTGTATCAGTTTGTTACATATGAAATGTCCGATTTTGTAAGGAATAAAAAAAGTCTAAATTTAAAAAAATATAAATATTTATTCTGCAAAATAGTCTCCATTTACATCAATAGTTTGTTGCCAACGGCCTGGAAGCTGAAAAATTCCCTTTGAAAAGAAATCTAGGTTTTGACGGCTCACATATTGCTCAAACACTGCTATTACAGACTCCCGGTCAGGGAAGTCCCTATTTTTTAAGTGATTGTCTAAACTTCGGAAAAAATGAAAATCAGTTGGCGAAAGGTCAAGTGAATAAGGTGGGTGAGGGAGAATTTCGTAACCAAATTCCGAAAGTTTTTGGATTGTCTGTCGTGCAATATGAGGTCTTGCATTATCATGAAGAAGTATGGGTCTATGTCTATTGACTAGTGAGGGCTGCAAGCGGCTCAATTTTCCATGCATAGTTTCCAGTTCGGCACAATAGGACGCTGCCGTGATGGTTTCACCAGGTTGCAAAAATGAATAGGGAATAATACCCTTACTGGTCCATCATACAGTCACCATAATCTTTCGCGGGTGAAGTGATGCTCGTGCATGCTGTCTTGGTTGTTCACCTCGATCTAACCATTGTCCTCACCGTCTCCGATTATCATAAAGTATCTACTTTTCGTCACACGTTATCACTCGATGAAGACACGGTTCAACTTTCTGTCGATTAGCCAAAGAGGTAGCCACCTCTAATCGACGGAGCTTATTGGCTTCCGTTAATTGGTGCGGCACCCATCGATCGAGTTTCTTCACATTGTCAATCGAAGAAAGGTGACGTCTAATGGTGGCAATGGACACTTGAAATGTTTCTGCAAGGCTACGCACTGTTGTCGACGGATTACTTTCAACTTCTACATGCAGCTCGTCGTCATTAACGGTGCTACGCGCATATCCGCGAGACTCATTTTCCAAATCAAAATTTCCCTCTCTGAATTTTTGAAACCATCGCCATAATGTGCGTTCATTACACGTGGTTTCACCGAACGTCTGATTAATTTCTCGCGTTGCTGCAGCTGCATTTAATCCCTTTTTAAATTGAAAGAGGTAAATTGCCCGAATATCTCTTGCCGACAGCATTTCCATAGGCGAGACAAGGACAGGTGTATTAATCTTTCCAAGAAATGGAACAGGTACACACTGCAAAATAAATACCCTTTTCTACAAATACAATAATAATTTTCACCAAAAACATACACGTCTTCACACAGGTGCGATTCAGTTCAGACAAACGGACATTACATTTGTAACAACCTGATAGTAATACGTAACATACATATACGTCGTAGGGTCGCGAGATATGATTCATATAACCTATAAAAATTGTTCAGCGAGCTATTGTGATTGTGTCCCGGTTCCATTGATAAATTTGATAAATGTAAATTTTATTTCATTGAAATTTTATTACTGAATTTCTATGTATTAGTGTTGCTTTGAACGTAAACTTAAAAATAGCGGATAAGAGCCCCTTACAAATTTAGAATTAAAGTTAGAAGCATAATATGCAATAGAAGAATTGAAATATATAGAAAACGAAACAATGGATGCAGATACTGTAGAGTCGGAAAAATCTTGGAAACCTGAAAGTCGCAGTACAAATTCTAGTAGTTCGAAATCAGGTAATCATGAAGATGAAGAAATTGAAAATGCAAGAATAAATGCACCTAATGATAACAGCAGATAAGAGTAGGGATAACGATTAGGTAATACTGATGAAGACTCGAACAGTTATGGTTTTATGAGACAAGAAAGAATTTTGATATACATAACAAACCGATGATCTCATTAGTACTTTTTCTAGTTTGACATAGAATTGATTACAAAAATTATAACTTGGCAAATGAACGCACTAATAGCATTGTATCAAATCAGGCATTGCCTCCAAAATTTACTACGCGGCTATGGACAAATACAAATATTGAAGAAATGAAAAAGATTTTAGATTTTTGCATACTAATGGTTTGTATTGATATGTTTTATTTGTGACATTACTGAAATAAAAATGAGTTGTATCTTTATCTCATTTTTATAAAAACTATGAGTAGATTTGCGGTGATATTGAAAAACATTTATTTTTATTGTAATACAGTTAATACTGAGGATAGACTACATAATGTTAATAATTTACTATCGCGTATCTTAAAAGCTGTCTATTCATTCCTCGAATAGCTATCACTAGATAAAACATTGCTTTTGTTTCGCGGGAATCTAAAGTTTCGGTAATACATTCCAAATAAAAAATAAAAGGAAACATGGATTTCAATTTTAAGAACTATGTCTAGATAAGATAATATATTGTACAGTAAATAATAAATACAGAAATTGGACACACCGTATTTTTATATAAATATTATGCTCGTAATTCGTATAATCTTGTCTCATTCCTACTACATAGAAAAACTTATTTGTGTGGTACGTTGCAAAAGAACAAGAGGGGAATTCCGATGATAGTTATAACGACATAGTTAAAGAGAGGAAAAAGTACGTGGAGGAGAGAATGCCTCGTTTTCTCAAGTGGAAAGATAGGCGAGACGTATTACTTCCATCAGGGCAGATGCAATTTTTAAAACTATAAGTAAAAGAGAAATAAAAAAATTTAAACCAAAAATGATAACGCAGTATAACAAATAAATACCTGGTAAGTAGATTAAATATTCTTCATATTACCTAATACCATGGAGATATTTACGATGGTATATGAACATTTTCTTTGACCTTATAGACATCTGCATGTGGAATGGAAATAGTATGCACAACAAAATAAATAAGCAAAGAATATCCTATATCAATTACAGAGAACGCATTATGAACACGTTTTCTGGGAGCTGTTCGAATGAATGTTCTATAAGAGTAACTAAACATATGGTAAGTGTTGCAGTATGTTCGGTAAAATTATGTCTTTGTATACATGCACAGTATGTAGAAACAAAAAAACGAAGAAATCGGGCTCAGTTGTAGATCCATATTTCGATTTATAGTATACAATTGCACCTTATTTTAAATTTTTATATTTTCCTGAACATGTTGGCAGAATATTGTTTTACTTTTGTCTCATACATGTGAGTGTTATGCAGCATTTTCAGGTCTAAAAGTTAATGTTCGACCCATTTTAAAAATTATAAAAAAATGTATAATTTGGTTTCCTTACTTTATAATAAATAAAGTCTAAGAGAAACTGAAATACTTTCTTCAATTTTGTTTATGGTTTACAATGACGCCGATTTTGATGTCACTGGTCGTGACGTGTTAAGCACTTGTAATATAACTTATTTGCTTTATTATTGGTACTACTTAGCTGTTGGACAATATATAAATTAAAATGGTATTACTATATTAACAAATTACCAAGAAAAGGTATTACTTGTGAATGCCTTTTATCAAATGTCAACAATGACACGTGGATTGTTAGTCTGCAGTTCATGTAATGTTACTGGTTAACAGAAAGACGTCTATGGATATTGAATCGCATGAGTTGAGCATAACTGATTTATCAATTTGTGGAAATAATCGATTTACCAAATTTATCCTTCAGTAAGTGAATTGTTTATTTGACAAAGTGGTAAAAGGCACCGTTTCGATGTCCACATGTCCACATGGCATCCAATTCTGACCAAAAAAATCCAGTCAAAATGTTCAATAGCGGGGTTCATTCATAGTAACAAGTTTACCAGCATCAAAAAAGGAATGCATTACCTCTTGCTGTGATTTTCAGACCAGATAGGGCAGTTTTGCTTATTTACAAAACCATTAGACCATATGTGAGATTCGTTGCCGAAGATGCTTTTTTTTTATTTCAGTATCATTTTCAAGTTTCTTTAAAAGCCTAGTTTCTGCGCCCGGTTACTGCGGCAAAACAAATGATCGTTCGATTGGACTTCTTAGGTTAAAGCAATCTTGTAAGCACGTAGTCCAAGATTTTTTCGTAAAATTCGCCACAATGCGCACACCGGACAAAATAAATGTGCTTTTAAAATTTCTTTCAGTTAAAATGGCAATAAAAAAATTGCTACGTTAAAATCACTTGCAATATATAATAATGAAAAAGAATTTTTAGAAATTATAAAAACAATTGATGTGGGTCGACAAGGAATTGAAACACTTGGATCCTCACCGACACTCTGATGTACAACTGTATTTCTTTGTCTCATCGTGCGGACGTTATGTAGCGAATATGTTAGGTTCAAAGCATTCAATAGTTCTTCAACGATTATAACGATAGAAAATTGGAGTGAATGTACGTAAAGTAGCCGTGACTGTCGTTCGAAAGCTTATTATGAATAGAATACTTGTGACTTGAAATTTTGATTTAATTTCCTTTAATAAAATATTGTATTATGAAATCAGTTTATTCTTGTAGACTAGCTGTATTACAATAAAATAATTGATCACATAATAATTAGGGTGAAGAGCTAACGTCACTTTAAATGTAATAAAAATTATTCTCCGATCTACTACCAGACATCATAAGAGCTCAATTTCTTCAGAAGCTGGTAATATAGAACTCAATCAAGTGCATCGTCTGATTCACGAAATATTATAATGGAAAAAATTTTTTCATCAAAACATTCTAAAATGAATAGATAACAAACACTGTAAGTTCGCTTAGAGGAAGAGTATGTTTGGAAATATTGAAGTTGTTCAAAAAAGAGTTCAGTCTTCTCACACTAACGTATTTTAGTAAAAGGGTAGGTGCAAATATAACAGTTTGGTCATTAGAACGTGAAGCAAATACCCCTACAAAGGATTTGCTAATAATGAGTTTAATAATTAGACAGGAATTGATGGTTTGAACTACCAACCATGTTTGTAATACAAGACGATTTTAGTACGCGTGACGGGCAATTAGTACTGCCTATAATGCTGACTTTCTATGCACTTATTTACATGAGAAGGCCTCGAACAAGTATTGCAGCTTCTGCTAGATTGGATTGCATATACATAATAAAACATACACCGTCGATGATTTTCCGGAAAGTGGAATTTCCGATACAACAATAAAAGGTAACTAATATAATATTGAGATGTAGTCAAAATCTCGGTCTAACATCGCGTTAAGCTTAAAGCTCAGAAGATTGATGTGGATTCACATAACTTCTCAGTGCTCGAAATAACTGTCGATCACCATTTTTTATGTATGGGATTCTTTAGACGCATGAGAATAAGAAATACAATCATTCCTCATATTTGTTCAAAGGAAAAAATAGGAGGAATGATTTTGTTTCTTGTTCAAAGGAATAAATACAATGAATGATTTTGTTTCTTGAATATATCAGAATTTTAATCACAGCTGCAAATAACTTTTGTCAGAAGTAATAGATTTTACAAAGTAATATCGTATTAGACAATATTAACAATTATAATAAAAATTCAATAAATAAAAAATATAAATAAATGTATGCTTGCTGCATCTTAGCTTCCGAGTTGGAAACGGAAAGACTTAAAATAATTAAACATCATTCCTTGAACTGTTATTGAAAATAATATAACAAAGGAAGTAGATAAAACTACTTACACATATGAATTTTTCCAAAATTATTGCTTAACCAAGAACGTACCTAGGAGGATTGACGCTTTGTGTTTGAATACAAATTAATAATGATTAAAATGATCGTATCATTTTGTTACTTTCACTTATGTAGAATTCAATTAGAATATGAGCGTTCCTTTTATGATCCGTCATACTATCGGAAGTTCATTAATTATGCAAGCAACACGTTTGCATTGAATTTTAAGACAGTAAAGCACCCAAACTGTGATATTAATATATTGTTTATGAATTAAGTCAGAAAAAATAGAAATGTATGTAGTAAATCTAATGGAAAATTATTTGTAATAATATCTAAAAAAAAATTTTTTAGAATGACTAGGTTGTTGTATAATGAAATGTGGTTTAGCGCACTGTAAAAGGTTTCATAAATTAAAAACAAACTACCGATTTTGATTGTATGTATGTAATAAGAGGAAAAACGTTTTTATAATTGAAATTTAAAGAAATGTTATTTTATGCTTGTTTTAAAAGTCATTAACAATACAACAACACTTTAAAATAATTTTATTTACACATATTCATTGTTTGCTAAACATCTCGAGGATGTTTTCAAGCCACTCTGACAAAAGATGCCAAAAGTTAAGATATCTTGTTATATCTTAATGCGCATATCATCGACATAAGTAAAAATTAATACTAGATAAGTTAACATGTAATCTTAAAATAAATTGTAAAAAAGAGCTCCTGATTTTGACTTAATATAGCAACTACTTAATCTTTAATGCAGTGTTTTTAACCAATTATTTCTCGAATTCACAACACAGATCATCATAATTTCCAGGTGGTCAGTAACCATGTCCAAAGAAAAAGTTTCTACTCTGTTCCATATTTTGGATGACTACATAGGAATCTGCACTACAAAATAAAAAAACGCTTGTTTACCAACACTATCTTATTTTAGGTTTTACCTTATAAATAGATACATTTTGGTAGTTGGACAGTTTGAACGGATCACCAATCAGAAACGTCCAGAATTCGTTAACCGTAAAGTAGTGGCATTTCGTTACGAAATCGCGAGATCACACACAAGTTTGATCACCCGGATCTTCTGCCTTCAGCCTTCCACTTGTTTTGTTCTCTTTAAAAATCCTTACTTGAGTTAATACCTTTTAAAGTTTTCGCCGATAATGAGATGTACTTCTATGAACGAGGAATTATGAAGTTTAAAGAAAGGGTTATCAAAGCAATATATAACAAAGATCAACAAAAAGCAATTTTCTAAAAACTTTTTCAACGTTAATAGCTCTGTTGTAAGTTAATGTCTTGTCACGTCGAGGGTTTCGAGTTAGATTCCGATGGGCTATAGTCCAGAAAATTTATTCGTTTTTTATTAGTTTTCCTTCCCATTTAAGCGAATGCTGCCGACAAATTTCTTAAGTCGCACCACGAGTGCTGACCTAATGTTAACCTATGGTCTGTCATAGCCCTCTGTATTTATTGGGGAATCTAAAGACATGGATTATTATTATTATTACTATTATTATTATTAAAATCAGGTTGTTATGTCTACCTCTATTTAGTTACGAAGTGGTTATATTTTAAACTAAAGATTAGCAAAATATAAGAGAAGAATTTTAAAAAATTAATGTTACAATACTAACAAAGCTTTTATTTAAGTATGAACACGAAGGTACATCTTTACTACGTGTCTATTGGCTTGCATTTCCTTTCAATCTCACATTAAAACTTCTGATATAGCTTTTTCTTCTGCGAGTCGCTTGCTAAACTTTTCCGTGAAGTGACCAACAGCAGTCTTTATTCGTATTTGTATTTCCCATTACTTCTATATCTTGATGAAAATGCTCTTCAAAAAGTAAATTTTCAGGCTCGTCAAACATCCTAACTTTCTTAAATTTTTTCCGCATGTTGGCTAAAATAGAAATATAATATATTGCTTATAAAGAACTTGGTTAACAACTTATTTGAATAATGTCAAAGCCTCCTCTTATTTAAAGTAATTTTTCCGAATCCATAAGGTTCACAGAATGTTCTTCCCTCCAGGCTTCAAAATGATCTTGCAGACCAGTTGATCCCTTAAAATCCCCATAAAAAATATGGAAATTCGATAGATCCACTTTCTTGGGCAACAAATCGCTACATATCATGCAACTATGAGCTTAATAGTCTGTTTAATTGAAACCGTATCACTAGTCAGTCAATTTCACAACGCTTATAAGTATACCTTACCTAATTCATTTAGTCTAGTATGATTAAACAACTTAAATTTAAAATTTTCTGTAATTGGAACTCATCAGGATGTATGTACATTTGAAACAGACTGAACGCCATTAGATATAACCAAAAATCATAGAAAAATTCTGGTTGTTTAGGGACAGAAAGATCAAGATCATGGCCTACTGACTTAAGAAGAGGTTAAAGTTTAAGTTACATTTTTCATTTATTGAGTTATAATCATTAACAGTAGTCTCCAGTAACCATCATTTCAACGGTTTTTTACTCTTACTCTATCATTAAAACGACAAATCTAAACGCTTATTTCTCCTTTTTTGACATTTTCTAAGATATTCAACACATACATAACATATCTTATATATCTCCCAAGTCTTATTCTGATCAAGTAGTTTACTTTTAAAGTATGAAAAGCACACCTTTTTGACGAAGTATGTAATACTCCTTTGATCATTTTTAATTATAAACTCACCACAAATATAATAAAAGTTTGTACACCTTCGACTAGCCATTGTACTAAACATATGCAGTAGAATGTAGAAAATTGAGTCTAAGTTGACTGTAGTGCAATAAACAGCTGCTAATAGAGAAGAAGTGCTAAACTATTTTGCAATATGACCGCCACCTGAATTTAAATCCACTCTTAGCATTTTAATATGTTAAATACCGCCGAAAATGCAAAAATTTCATTTCTTTAAATATTGAATGTTGATATGTGAAAAAATGATGCACTGAAAACCACAAAGATCAGTTCAAGTTTTTTCATGATTAGTCTTTGTAATGGATGAATTTCTTTTAGCATTAATAAGTGGCCTATGTAGAACGGAAAAAATACGTCATGATTTTCCGACACTGACAATTATCCAAATTGTAATTGTATAGCTAAGGAAAAGTTGTCTCACTTTTTTAGTAACAGAGGGTACATTCCGCATTTTATTTAACTAAAAACTCTAGTACAATAATTTTCGGACAGAAAGATGTCTTTTTTATTCTTTTTATATTATGACTACTAGAAAATTAAGAAATAACTTAGACAGAAGAAAATGTAGCAAAAAACCAAACCAACATATTTCTAGGAAGCTAGAGAAAAATCAGTTTATTTTCTTTAGCTTCTTTTTGTATGGGTTAGATCTAAACGAGTTCATATTTTTTGATAAGCAATCGCTTAAACATTTTTTTTGTTCACCATTGCGAATTTGATTATAAGGCAAGTCATAATATGTAACTTATCGCCAACTGATACCGCTAGTGCTGTATCAATGATTGAAAATGGTCGAATGAGGTTGTCCAAATCTTTGGTAACTGAAAATCGACGTTTCATTGCAGTGTTAAACGTTGGAGACATTCTGAAGTGTATGTAAGGAGACAAAGACACACAGAAAAAGCAAAATAACGTATCGATTTATAACATTGCACATTAAAGGTAATTAATTAATTAAATTATTAAACGTATAGTCAGGAGAGGACTCAAAGGGCTTAGTTTGTAGTCGCATGTTTCACTAAAAGCTTCTAAACTCCAAAAATGTCATCGAGTGATGCAGTTAAACTTTGCTCGGGAAAACCACAATTGGACTTTTAATCAATGGCGTCAAATTTTGTTCACAGATGACAGCCGTATATTCCTTAGACGGTAGAGAAAAATTATACTGATGTCAAAGAAAACTCAGTGCACAATTTTATTTTATCCCTATTTCTTTTGGTGGAGGCTCGATTATGACGTGGGGCAGGTAACACGCCCAGATTTGGTGGTAATTAGTGGAAGCGCTTTAGATACAGATTGGTACAGTCGAGATAAATTACAAGACAGTACCTTTCGCACCATTTATCAGGGAAATTTTCGCCTTAATGGAAGACAAAGCTCAGCCGCACGTCGCCGATAATGTTATTGACTTTTTAAACGTGACTTGGAACACAAATTCTTGCTGTCTGAAACACGAAAAAATTCATACTTGCTTTTGTTGAAAAATGGGATAGGTTGCCTCAAGAAATGATCGACAGAGTCATAAAATGTATCATAAACCGTATAAGTGCAGTTATGAGAACTTATGGGTAAACACGTTACTAGAAAATTCAGGTGCGAAATTTTTATTGTTCATTAAATGTTTAAAACAAACAACAAATGTACAAAATATTGTTAAGTAAAAACGCTATTTTTTGTTTAGCGCTTTTAATTCTATTAAAAATTACCTAAGATATTTTGAAATGAACTTTAGTTACTTATTTTAACTTCGTATTAAGAAATGCTGCTGAAATTATTAAAAAAGTCATTTAGAAAAAAAATTAGAAAAAAATTCGAATTATGTCTGCTTCTTTAAATTTGTCGGTGTGTATACATAGATATGTAAAACTCGAAATTTAACTTCCTAAATTTATAAGAAGGTATATTATTTGAAGGAATGTCGTTAACCGTTAATATTAATAATCGTATAAAATTTAATCACGTCGACTCGTAGCGTCTTTTCAATATTACTTTCCTTTTCTTGAGTAAAACTGCACAGTAACTAAAACCATTATACACTGTTCACATGAAGCTTACTTATACGAGTATTTAATATTGTTGGAAACTTTTTTGGCTCCGAAATATATTTTTATTCCACGCATCTCATTCATAACGAATTTACGTTTTGTACCAATTACATAAATGACTTCTAGTACTACCGCGGTAAGCACATATACACAGCAGCGCATACAAATCAGATTTTAATGCTTTTAAAATGCAATGCGTACTTTATTTTTTCTGTTACTAAATAAACTTTTGTGTAACCCGGTCTTAGCACGTGGGGGTTCTCTCATATATATAACGAATTGTAAAAAATGAAGACAAGTCAATAGTACTTCGTTTAACGAATATCATTGCCTAGTTCATCATGTTCAAATTTGTAAGTTCCTAAAAAATAATTGATTTTATAATGACATAAAATTAAATTAATTTTGCAGTTATTTATTACCAATTATTCCTACACTATTAAAAGTTATTTTTGCTTAATTTATCGTGGAAATTAAAACAGGAAATTGTATGGAGCTTGTTTAGATTCTTAAATTTCTGTGTTTCCACTTTATTATAATATTATTAATTATAAATTTTACAGGTTGTCGTCTTCATTATGGCTGCCGCCGCTGTTCAGGCTGTTCCAGAACCTTCGGTAGCAGCCGTTGCAGCAGCTCCTGTTGTACCTGCCGTAGTAACAGCACAAAGTTCACAAGTTATAGCAAGAAATTATAACACACTAGCCGCACCACTCGTGGCGGCTGCTCCGATCATAAGAGCAGCTCCGGTAGTCGCTGCACCTGCAGTTGCTGCCCCTGTTGTTAGATCAGCTCCAATAGTTGCCGCTCCAGCTGCTGCTCAAGTAGTTGCTGCACCAGCTGCCGCTTCGTATGTTGCTGCTCCTGCTGTTGCTCCGTACGTTGCTGCTCCTGCTGTTGCTCCGTACGTTGCTGCCCCTGCTTATACAGGAGCAGCTTTAACCAGTCCCGCAGTAGCTGCTCCATATGTAGCTTCACCGTATATCGCCTCTCCGTACATTTCTGCTCCCGCATTAGCTTCCTACGTCGCTCCTTCATATGCAGGAGCAGTTTATGTATAAAGTATCCAACAAAACTTCTCAAATCGCTCATACCAAAGACTCTATAATGATGACAACAATAGTGGATTTTTATAACAGTTTCGAAAATGATACTGCAGAGTTTACTTTTCGAAAGGTTATAATAGCCTTGCATAGATGAAGTAATTTTCGGATATTAGATGGTTTGAGAAACTGTATATATAATAATAAAATATTGAAATCGAAATAAATTTTATTTATACTGATACTTGGGCATTTTCGTTTCTCTTTTTTAAGCCTGAACTTAGTGTTCTATACTTAATTTTAAATATTAAGATCTTGTACTTATTATTGCACAGAAATATTCGTCATTTTTGGCTAAAATTTAAGTAAGAATTGTATGTCTTCAAAGTTTAGTTTACTAGAACACATATTAAATAAATCAAACTTAATAATAAATATCATGAATATACAAGAGACTATGAGGGTGATCTGCATTTTATTTTTTTTTTTGATTGATAAAACTACGAATTAATATTATATATACATCGTTTTTCTAAGCAACGATCCCCCTTTAATATACACCTGTACACCTTCGCTCTGGAAACGTCTGCATTACCGTCAAAAAAATTCTTTCGCTTGATAACGTAGCCAATTTTGAAACACATCCTTTACTTACTTATTAGAGGGACATCGTTTGCCTCCTAAGAACTTAATAATAATAAACTGAATTAATAGTTTTTCTTTCTTCGAGAAAATCGACGTAAATTGGTCGAATAAGGTTCCAGAATGAAGGTTGTATTTTGAATTATTAGGACGGAGATGAGCTTGAATGCCGCCATTATATGCTAACATTCTTGATTTCTGGGACATAATGGTGTACTCAGATCTCACCAGGTATTATAATACATTACAAGAAGTGATCGTCTTCATACTCGTAACGAAACCGAAGTGCTCTTCAAGTCTGAAGTCGTTTCTATTGTTCTGTTGAAAGTTGTTTTGGAATCTACCTGGCGTTAATTCTATTAAATTTAGGCTTGTCGTGGATAATAGTGTGAACACTACCAATAGTAGCATTTACAATCTTAGCACGTTTCTTCACAGATATTCGCCTATTGCTCCGGATTAGCTGGTCAACTTATTGACTGTTCCCGAGATTTACAGCTGGACGGGCAGCATGCAGCACTCAAAGATTATTTTAGTGATAAATATTCTTCCACAAATTGCTTATGAAGTTTCTGATAAATATCAGATGTTTTAACACCTTTATTGAAATGAAATTTAATAATTATACGTTTTGCAACGAAATTTGATACAATGTTGGGCGACATTGTTAATACAAATGAAAGTATTGACACAATCACGTTGTATTTGTTTATGGTGTTAACTAATAATAATAGTAATATTTATTACGTTCCATAATGTCAAAAAATATAGAATATGTCATAAGTATAAAATATATAACAACGAAAAAACAATCACAAGTTAAAATAGATAGTAAGTATATATACATGTATATGCGTGCAGTTGACATATCCTATATGCCAATGTCTACAATTGTTTTAAAGAAATCTTCCACACTGTAGAACTCTTGCTCTATTAGCCAAAACTTAAAAATAATTTTAAACCGGGCCAATGGCAAGCTCTTGATCCGAAGCGGTATGTGGTTGTATATTTTTAGGCAATGGTGAACAACATTTTTTTGTATTTTTGTAAAATACGTTCGTGGGGGCACAAGATGCATATTACGAAGATTTCGCGTAGCATGTGCGTGATTCGTTTCGTATTTTTTAAAAAATTCATTATAGTTTATTTTCACATGTAGCGCGCACTGAAGTATATAAATTGAGAGCATTGTTAGTACTTTGGCAGATCGAAACACACCCGCACAACTCTCGGTTGGTTTCATGCTATAAATTGCTCTAATACATGACTTTTGGAGAATAAATATCCGCCAGTCGATGGAATTGCCCCAGAACACCACACCATACTGGAGCCTTGAATGTACATAGACGAAGTAAGAAAGCAGTCCCGCCTCCACACCAACGTTACGAGAAATAACACGTAAGCAGTAGTAGAACCGAGACAGCCCTCAGATAGTTCGTTGTTGTAAGGTTTCTAGGACAGCTCAGAGTCAACCCTAAGGCAAGAAATGGCGCGTCATACTTAGAGGCAAGCACTTCATCACCCATCACCACATCTGTAGGTAAACTGTTACCAAAGGTCAGCAGATGGGTTTTAAATAGATTTAAGTGTAGGTTATTTGCCGCAGACCACTTCCCTAAAACTTGTATATTTTCTGTTATGGCCATACTCAAGTCTTCATTACCAGAGTCTATGACTGTGGATGTGTCACCTGCGAAGAGAACCGTTAAGGATTCCGTAGCGTTCGGGGGATCGTTTATGTATAGTAAAAAAAAAGTAAAGGTCCCAAAATAGAACCCTGTGGAACACCTAGGGTAACTGGTTCCGGACGTGACCTCACCATGCACCCCCCCGCATCAACCGCCTGCACACACTGCATTCTGCCACACAAATATGAACGGATCCAATCCGATGCCACGCCCCTGAATCCCATCAGCTCCAACTTCTCCAACAAGACTTCGTGATGTACACTATCGAAAAAATGAAATGCAGGTCAAATTTGATTTGTTTTCGCATATGTATATATGTATGTATATACATATATAAGTATTTGAAAAAGTGTTTGAAACTACACTGTATAGTTAATATGAAACTCTATGCTTTATTGGAATTATTTATCTTGCATTTAACACCGAATAAAAATAAACTGAAAAAATTTTAATTCATTGTGCCAGTCAAAAACCCACTACTCGAATATTATTTCGTCTCTGTCTGTTACATCTTCAGGTGTCCTTTAAAGTTCTAATTTGGGGTTTTACAATTTAACAAATTTATTATTGACTTAATTTCCAACATATTCCTATTCGCAAACGAATTTTGGTATTAATCAAGTAAAATCAAGTCAAATCCTTTACTTGTCCAACAGAATTTAAATTATAGGACAATGCAAATAAGTATATATAGTAATAAAGCCACATCAGTGCTTAATATAAAACTAAACTCTAGACATGTTACGTACTAATAGAAATAGTAAGTACATTAAATTTAAGCAAACTTAAAGTAAATCTATATTAAACAAATAAATAAATCAAACAAATAAATTGAAATTAAATTTTCATGTTCATGTACAATGTACACACTTTAACGTTAATCAGTCCAGATATATTGTTAATATTTCTGATAATGTAGATGATTTGAACTGTATATTTGTTTTAGAAAGTGATAAACAAGAGATATTTCGTTGACGCGATCCTAAATTATTAACTCTAAAGTTAAGAGACTGAAGTAAAGCTGGACAATTCGTATTATTATGAAGGTTTTTAGAAAAGTATCTTATTTTAAGTCAAAAATATTGTATTTAGCTGTGTCTTAACTACAGGGCTTTCTACAATATAATGAGTAACAGAGAACTTTTGATAATGATTGCAGTCATGCTTGCGAGGAGTTTACTGGACTTTTTGTTCACCCATTCTCAGTAATAAATGTCACATCACTTGATGATGCATATAAACTATAAAGTTTATTAATAAAATTTATTTTCTGTTCATCAAATTTTCTGTGAACTATGTGCGATTTATAGAAAGAAAAAATCGGTTAACGGAAAACAGTTTATCACATTATTATGGAGTTCAAAATAGCTGATGTTGTTCTGACTTAACTAAGCTTACATGTTCATTCAAACGTAGAGGCTGGTTTTAATTCTCCGTTGTTCAGGAGAATTTGTCATTTCATAAATTTCAATTTGTAGGTTTTCTGTAAAGTTTATTTAAAAAATTCAATAAACTCCAGAACTTTTTTTATACATAATTATTTCTTCAATTAAAACTATTAGAGAATGAGCTCGATTTCGGCGAAAAAAGTTTTTGGCGGCGGAACCAGATTACGGATGGTCGTGATTATCTTGCTAGAAAATTAAATTTACTAGTTATAGGAGGTATACCATAGAATTAGTATTAGCTAGGGCACGTTATTGACATAATAATCATATTATTCCCCTTCGAGTGGCTACTAGAGGAAATGTACCTTCACGACAGAGAGTTCCCCCTCCTCCTCGATACATCATCACAGCTAGAAAAAGAAACGTAGCGACATAGGTTTCTTATTCTAGCTGTGATGATGTATAGAAAACAGCAAATTTCTATATCATGAGCTTATAAACAAAATCGAGTTTGTCAGTAAATACAATTCAATGTTAGGTCTTCATTCCTGGGTAATCGTTACATTATTTTAGTTGTGCAATTTCTGGCATGGAGTTAGAGGTAAACGAAGTAATGGTCGGTACAATCTAATCCTAAAAGATTGAATTCTGCGACATGTAAATCGGGTGGAGATTTGTCGGGGTATTTAAACTTCTTTATTATTCATTTCTCTTCTTGATGCGCAAGGGTCTTGAATAGCCATAAGCCAAAGAGCACGATGTTCATGATCAGTAATGCGTCTGGGACGTCCTCGCCGTAACCATTGTTCTTCAATATATGTGTAGATTATCCAATATAGAGCAATTATAGCGTCATGACCGGTAACATCACAAATCTACAAGCTGGCTCTTCGTAAGTTGATTATCCTACCATGTTCAAACTCAATTCATTGATAAAAATTCATTAAGAGACATTTTTTCATATACATATTTAATAGGACTTATTGAACATAATTATGTTTTATAGTGAGGCCAACTTGATTACTTGATTGTATCTTGCTGAAATTTTCATAGATTCTTAGTGCGAATAAAATAAATTTTTTCTGAAAATTTCATTAAAATTGTATTGTACAAAATAAATAGAATTTAAAAATTACAATTTACCTACCTGTATAAACTTATACATTCTAATTTTTATTGCAATGAAAATGGTGTTATGACACTTTCTCGTTGTTGTATAGTACATAGATTTATGTCTTTATTTTCTTTTAAAGAAAATTAAAAAGCATCTTACATTCTTAGAATTTTGAGGAACTTCAGAGTATGTGTGTAATTCTATGAATGTGTAGTATTAAAAACAACATTGCAAGTTGACAGTCTTTATTCACCTCATTATGTTATTTGGCATACAATTTTGTAAATGTTATTTCATGGTTTGAACTTAACCTGGTGACTGATTAGAATAACCAGATATTTTTAAGAAATAATCATGGAGATGGAAATTTGCTTGTTTATTCAGAATTTTCGATCTTCTCTACCACAAATATGCGGATTTGTAATAAGAATACGGTGCGATGTAGCTGCTGTAATATGATGGTGCGTATGCGGAGTAAGCGTATGGGTAGGTAAGAGGTGATGTATATGCGATGGGGGCGGAGTAAGCTATTGGAGCGATGAGGCCTGGCTTTGGTGCTGGTGCTGGAGAAGCGGCAGCGAAGGCCAAGATGCAGGCGAAAACGAACTGTAAAAAAATATTTGAATAATAAATTATAACAAATAAAAAAAACAATATTTTATAGAACTTGCGATTATACAAGATTTTTATAAGAACATGATGAATTTTAATAATTTTCATATTTATGTAAATCAACCGCAAAATTTGCATTTAGTAGTATTCAATATAATTTGTATTAATGCGTGTTCCCTTTTTTCTATGAATTAGTTAAAAATGTAATTATATCTGCTTAATTAAAAGATAAATTTACTGCAATATGCAAGTGCACTTTAGTAACTAGTGGGTCTAAACAAAAAACAAACATTTTGGCAAAAAATTATTTTAGTTTTTAACATGTCCTCCTTGTAATTCTTTATACCAGGTGTACCGGAAAGTCATTACCGATTTTTCTAACAAATGTCGCTAGGCTTAAGTTTGCAATTTTATGATTTGACACATATGTCATTTTATTCTACTGACATATTCAAAGCCATACACGTTATATTTTGCGAAAGTAACAGTTATAGATTTATACCTCTTTGAAAATGTCGAGTGTCGTGACTGAAAAAGTGCATTTGAAAAAAGTCGCTGAAAGTCACCGTTTGCCAGTAGAAACTTACGGTGAGCATGCTCCAACCATAAAAACATCTGAGGCGTGGTTTCGACAATTCAAAAGTAATGATTTCGATATGCAACACAAAGAACGTTTTGGTAGACCGAAAAAGTTTGAAGATGCGAAACTGCAGGAGTTACTGGCTGAAGACCCAACTCAAACTCGCAAAGAACCAGAGCCTTTGCACATTTACTACGTTGCGCAATATTATTCAACAATCACCCTGCACCATATCATGGCTTTTAATAATTTCTGGAGTGTGTACATCATTTGTGTGTCCACTGTGTTGTTCACCAAATATGCTGGTCCGGCTACCGTTAAACTTAGATATCCATTATTTTATCGTTCCAATCTATGGAGATTAGTATCTATAAGCTGATTTCATATTAAATCGTTTTATTATTTAAAAATAAGAACCGAATTATTTATCGTTACTTTACTTTTTCCGTGTATCTTAACAACTAAAACAGTTCGCTTTCTATTCAAATAATAAGCGTCTTTACTATCGGAATGAACGCAAATTTTTAGCAAAATTGCCAAATTGACAGACGAATAGGATTTTTTATGTGCTGTCCCTTCTCACCAGACCTATTATTTACTGATTAGCTTTCGTATAATATTTTTTGCAAGTGTTTCAAATTAAAGTTTTTACTATAAAACTTTTAAAGTACAAAAACTACGTAATTATGAAATACGAACGTAGATGGATTGCGTAGGCTAATCCATGAATTTGCGACGTGTGGCCGCAGGAAAGTGCTGCAATTAACGTTTCTTTAGGATCACTAGATGTAATCGTCTTGCATTTGGTCTTACGCGATCAAACCGAGCTCTGATCGGGCGAATTGTTTCTGCCCTTGCTTACTCTTGATAAGAGTATTGAAGAGACACAGAGCAAAATAAGCTCAAAAGAAAGAGATTCTAAAGTGGCATGCTAAATCATTACAGCAAAACATTCATAAAGCTGCGATGGTTAACGCCGTAGAGGAAGTGGATTTGTTGTCATCTAGGCCATCTGGTATTTCTAAGACTAAAGTGAAGAAATTGATAAAGTAAGGCAAAAAACACATACCCGTAAACGAAGCCAACTTTAAGAGACAGTAATCTTCAATACTAAATATTAGATCTTAGCTTAGATGATGTATAGACATTAGTGTGAAGATCGGTTAGTGAAAAAATGTATGATGATATAATTACTAGTTACTTATTACTAAATAAATCATTCTGATATTAATAATTACTTAACATTTGCTTTGCATGACTATATAATGTTACTTATAATGTTCTAAGTATGTATACAGAGACGTACTTAGAACATCATGTGAGAAGTTTTAATTATTCAAAAGATTTATCTCCTTTCCCCTTATATAAGGACAATCATAATAGAACATTAAAAACTGAACATGGAACTAGATCATAGAATTAAACCAACGCCACTATACTTTGAGATAAAGTTTTCAACGAGAAGCAGTTATGGATAAAAATTAAAATAAAAAATTATAACACTTAAGTTATCAGTATTAGCATGAAATAATAATAATTATAATAATAAATGTGCATACTATAAATAAAAACAGGAGAAACAGAAAGTAGCAGAATCACACCATTAAACCTGTAAATTTCAATGCTGTAGAACATGTACTAACCAACAATCATAAAATAGAAATCTGATAAAACAAAATAATACGTGGAACATACATCACAATAGCAGGCATTGACAAATAGGCAAATAACAAACGGATAAAAATCGGAAATATTTACGCAGAAACTGAAGGTTTCAAGTTCGTGTTGTAAAAAACCAGAAACTATAGTGACTATATTATAAAACCAAACGATATTGAAGACATAGGCAGACAATGTCACAAAACATCGAAATTCGTTGTAATAACAATACAAACTTAGCACAATAATACATACAGATGAGTAACAAAAAAACAACTTAGTAGACACAATTGACCCTTGATACAAATACAAACCACAAACAGGTTTAGAAAATTTGCATATTACATTAAATTACATTGAATCAGACATTCTTTCAGATCATACAATGAGACGCATTAGACCAGAAACTAAACTGACTCATAAAACTAAAAACATACTCAATTGAGATTTCAGTACCTAACACCTGTAACCATTAAGAAAAATTTGCAGAGAAATTCAGTAATTATCTCTCTAACAGAAGAGACACAACAACTATGGTATCAAAAACAGGTTAAAATTATAATTTATACTACTGAGGTAATTTCTAGAAACACCATAAAAGCCTATATATTATATATATATATATATATATATATATATATATATATAATGCAAAAAACTGTTATTAGTAACACTTACTCATTCGTCAGAACATTTCTGAATACATAACAGAAAAGAACCTGATTTTTCTATTTAAATACAAGGGTAAACATAAACAAACACACTAACCCAGCTTTCACATTCCCTAATACCATAATGCTAATTACAGGGGGCATTGGCATATCATAAGTTATTTGCCCTTGTATCGAAACTTTCGATCTTTGATTGTCAGCATTCATTTAAACGAAAATGAAAACCACGAAAAATCTTTTCAAATTACTCTGTTAGATTTGATCTCGGAACCTCCGCCGTCATAAATGAGTAAGTTATCACTGAGCTATCAGATGGCTATAAGCCGCACTGAACAGAAAAGTGAGTAAGTAAAATGTAAATGTTTTCCTTTAAATAAAATAAGAAGCAGTGGCACAAAAACAAGAAAATTGCATCCATTATTTTCGGTTGATGAGAATGTCGACATTAAATCTGGTGAAAAATGTATGGAAAAGAAGAAAATAAAAAATATTTACAAATAAAATGTTGAATGTGAAAAACTAGTGGTTAAGGATAAAAAACTGTGATCCTACTGACTAGTTTATAAATAAGACATGAATTGACGTAAGTAAAACAAGTTTTGACGCATGTGTGTACAAAAACTAATGTTTTGTCATCAGTTTAAATGTATTAACTGTTCGCATAAACGCTATTTCAAATACTATTTCACAAATAAGCATTTTGGTTTAGTAGTAATTTTATTTTTAGACAAAATATTCAGATATTTTACCAAAACAATTTCATTACTTGTATTTTTGAATTTGACAAGAAAGTTTATGTGATGTCACTTGATACTTTATGTATTTAAATTTTTAAAAATGTCTGGATATAGGAATATTTCTTATATAGGTACCTGCAATACTTATAACTATATCGTTTCAACATATACATACATATGTATGTACATGTTAATTTAATTGCCCGGCTATCTGGACTTTAAATAAATAATAATTTGAATTAAATAAAAAGTTAATGTTTTTAGATGTTTAAATATAACTTTTAAAATTTAATAAAATTATTACTTCGACAATACATTTAAAAATATCATATTTCTAGTACTAATTCCTCATTGTATAATCATGCAATAATGTGTGTGTTACATTATGACTACAAATACGAAGAATCCAAATACATAGTATAATATTATACGCACTTACCAATTTGAACATTTTGAGATTGAATTGAATTTTTAATACGATTGTTCACACTGTAGACGAACAACTGATATTATACCTATTGTACAACTGCATTATATATACTGCAAGACTATGTATAACAGGAAGGGTTGCTTTCGTGTACAGGGTAATCAAGGACTATCTCCCTACCAATTTATGCATTGTGTTCGCAATATTTGTGAACTTCAATGCCAACGTATTATGTACATGTCTTTAACGACATACATTGGCCTTTTTACTTTATCTTTACGAGCAAAACTTCGGGTTTACACATACCTTCCGATACATGGAAATAAAAATGTAATTATGAATATGTGTAAAACATCATCAAATTGGTTCATTTATAGTTTTATCTCTTTTATTATTAAATTTATATGATATGCATATTGTGTAGGTACTTTTGTTACTAACTGTTATTATTTGTGTTACCATTTTGTTTAAATTCTTCTACTTATAAATGTCTTATATTGGTCATGACCATGCTGAAAGAATTAATAATTTTATAGTAAAAGTATTATATCTTTGGTGTGGGAGATTATACAATAATCGATACAATTTTTGATCATGAAAGGAAGAAACAACTTATTAATGTTAATGGAGTACTCATATTCTACTGCCATATACATATTAATATTCCAACATCATAGTGTAGCTGCATTTACCAAGAATAAATTATTAATTAGTGTTTGTCCAAGTTTAGTGTTATAATCTTACAAATTTCACAGTTCCTTTTTTTGTTGTAAATTTTCGCAATACAAATAATTTTTGGTTATGAGTATATATGATAATTAAATATTATTTTAATTATTATCAAGAATCATAAATTATTTAAGGACATATATGCAATTTTTGTTCCAAAAATAATTGCAAGGCTTTAGAAATAAAAACCAAAATGTTAGAAATCATTTTATTCGAAATATTCTTCTTCAGCAAAAATATTGTACATACATGATTTACACATTCATAAGTGCATCAAATAACTATTTTTGTTGCTAATTTTCATGGTCTTGAGAATGCACGTCGATAACCGTTGAATATCTTCAATTGATACAAAACGATTTCGTTTAACAATAAAATACAGCTGATAGAATACAAAATAGTCGTGCGGAGGCAAATAGGGTGATCACAGCTGGTGCGAAAGCAAAAATGTTTATTAAAAGCGAAAATACAAACATGATCTGGTACGTAGACTTCCGCGGTCGTGGTCCATACTATCTGCTTCCGGGCTGGAACCGCGTTACTTGTATATCTGCCGATGTTTCGTATCCATTTGTATGGGACATCTTCAGGGCTGAACTACTGCACTGAAAACTGCAGCCCTGATTATGTTTATTATTATTCGTATTTGATGCTTTAAGAATAATCTAACCACTATAGCGATTCAAAACTAACTATTCATTAATACTAAATAAACGTTCGGGTTGGTGATAGCATACAGCTTCGCCGGGAAGGCTAGATAGATAAGCATTATAGTTCTTGTATATTCCAACGTCCAATTTAGAAATTTATTTGCACCCGTCGTAGTTAGTAGTCTACCTTTGCGAGGTATTTTTCAGTCGCTAACGTGATGCAAGCTATACTGCACGCGTTCGTCCCCCTCCCCCATTGGTTCTTATTGCCGTATTAATCGCGATGTGAATGGTCGTTATTTCAAATGTATTATCTCTTTCTTTTACATAGGGTAAGTCTCATTAAATAGTATTTATTTATATTACAACTACAGATCAAGATTTTGGCGTTGCTTTAAACTAAAGGGTGGTTTGGAGTACTTCTTTCAAAAATAAAATAAAAAATAAAAATTTAAATTTTATCGTGTATTCTTTACCATACAAAAGAACCATTCTTGACATTTATTTTTTGAAAATTTTGCCCTTCAAGTATTAGTCTTAACTGCGCCTAACATAGTGCATTTTCAAGTACTAATTTTCGATGACGCATTCGAGCATTTCGAGTTGTATTTGACGAATAACGCGAGTAATGTTGGCTTCCAATTGCTCAATCGTAGCTGGCTTATCCACGTAGATTTTGGATTTTACGTAGGTCCAAAGGAAAAAGTCTAAAGGCGTGACATCACATGATTTAAACTGCCATTGCACAAGTTCATTACAAGAAAGTAAATGTTCATCAAATTGGTCTTGTAATAAAATCATTTATTCACGGGCTGTGTGGCAAGTAGCGTCGTCTTGTTGGAATCAAATGTCATCGAGATCACGGTCTTCAATTCTAGGCAGCAAATAGTCCGTTATCATGACGCTATAACGCATACATTCACAGTTACATTGGGGTTGCCTTCATTTTTTAGGAAATATGGACTGATGATTCCACTTGCCCATGGTGATTTGGACTGGATGTAATGGCACTTCTTGAACATCTTCGAGTTGCTCTTCACTCTAGATATAGCAATTGTATTGGCGTAGCCATTAAACCAGAAATGGGCCTCATCGCTGAACAAAATTTTGGTCGAAAACAGTGGATCTTCTTCAAGTTTTTCAAGAGCTCAAAGACTGAAACGGTGACGACTCGAAAGGTCGGCTGCTTTGAATTCTTGAACGAGTTGAATTTTGTATACTTTTAAACCAAGATCCTTACATAGAATACGTTAAATTGGGCATACGACAAGCCAAGATGTTGAAATCTACGTCGAATCGGGTCTCCAGGGTTATCGGGTACACTCTTAGCTACTATCGCTATATTTTCTTCACTACGTGCTGGAAGTGGTCTATTTGGTCTCGTATTATCCAATAATGAAAATTTATCGATGGTATAGAGAATTGTGCGTTCGGTGAGCCGATTACGTAGACCATAACTTGCTTTAAGCGCACGAAACACATATTTCGTGAAATACTGATTTTCATAATACAGCTGAATAATTAGTAGACACTGTGCTGGCCTAAGTCATTCCATAATAAGATGTTACAAAATACTTAACTAAAATAGTGTGAAAGTTTGACACGACTCACGCTTTATCTGTCAAAAAATTGAAGAAAGGATATCATAATGAATTGCCCATTGTTTCCTAATTTGTATAAAAGCTACTTACTTCATTTTTAGCATTTATTGGACTAGATTAGAAAAAGCTTTGAGATAAGTTTGTTTAAGAAAGAGGTACTTTTTTAATGTAATAATATAATACTAAAAGTATTCGGTACTTACATTTGCATTAATAAAATAAAATGTGGATCGTTATTACACGAGTTGCATTAATACTAGTTTCAAACACGTTCAGTAAAAGGTTTTACAGGTACATGCATAAAATGATTTTAAAAATGCTTTATTTAAAACAGATGAATACAAGTCCATATCAAAATGTAGATATTTCAATTTAATATAACTTGTTTGCGACCGTGGAAATAACTTTTGTGTTGAACCTCCATGTGGCACACTTTTTTTTCTTATTTAATTTCCTCCGGCCTGACGCCGTATTGTTTTTCCTTCACACGCGTATGATTAAAAAATTTTTGCGGCGGCACATGGATAAATAAGCGTGTGTGAATGCAAATGCAAAATGCATCACAATGTATGTGCAGAGAATGTCTGAAAAGAACAATGAACTGCAACGATACGGATTTGTTATTACATAATGAATCAGCTCTATATCCTATAGATTTCGGCAAGGTTACGTAAATTTGCGGTAATTATACGCACAATCTACGTAAGAAGAATACTTGCCAGCAAGGCCAACATGAACAAAATAGAAGATTATTTCTCTCCGTCCCCCCTCCAGTATTTAATATTAAATTCTAATATTCTTTGAGGTGCATGTCTTTCCTTTATATAAAAACGGTTTATTCAATTTATTTTCTTTACATCTGAAATTTAAAGAATAGTGCATCAAATCAATATAGGCGTTCCTCTCTTCACCACAAATAACTAATAATTCAGTATTTGTAAATATTTACTTACCCTTCAATTCAAAAAGTAATTCCAGTATCTAACAGTTAGATCTACCGTAGATAACTAACTTATTCACTATTTTTTATTTACTCTTTATCTATAAACATATTTAATACCCATAATTAATAGTTCGTCCAAATACGCTTTGTTTCTTGTACTTACAGTCATGTGCACGAAAATAGCAGTGGTCTTAAATATTCTGAAATATCAACTGACACGCTAAATGGAAGAAATTCAAATTTATTGAACTCTTTATTCTAACATGTTACATAACTATAACAATAAATAAATAGGTTTCTTAATACCAAAGAGAAAATAAAACTGTTTATATTCTAGGACAAACAAAATAATTCTGCATTAAAATATCAGTCATACCAAAATACTAACCAAATGTCATTTTTACTTATTTAATTGGATTGAGACTTAATATACGTAACAAATTACATTACTTTTATTGTTTATTGTCTCTTGACACCTGTGCTGCAAAGAGTTCACCAGTTGCCTAGATGTCTCTGCTGAAATTGATTGTCGTTCGGCTTACTATATTCTCCACAGATCGTCAATATTTTGCAGCTTAGCAGCAGATACAGTCTTTCTCAACTTCATCCATAAATTTTCATTGGGGTTTAGGTCTGCGCTTGTGTCGGCCAATCCAAAATGCGAACGTTATTATCTCGAAATCATATTTTTGCTTTACGAGAAATATGCTTCGGATCGTTATCCTGCATATACAACCATTTTAGTGGCATTTATTCCTCTGCATATGGTAGAAGCACAGTTTGTAATATGTTCACATAGACATCAGAATTAATTATGCCTTCTATCTTATGTAAAGGGCTTACGCCATACCACGAAAAGCACCCCCACAGCATGGTGCTTCAGCCACCAAATTTTACCGTTTTTGGATTTATGGGTATTGAAATGCTGTCAATGCTGTCAACTGTGGTCTTCGTACGTTTTGTTGATTTGCATCGGAATTAAATAAAACTATTTTCGATTCATCGCCGCACAGTACATTACACCACTTTTTTTCGACCCATCGTATGTGTTTATGATGAAACGACAATCTAGGTATTTGCCTTTGATTTAATAATGAGACATTCCTAGACCTAGATGTAACTCGCTTTTAATTGCAGTTGGATTTATGAATGGTGTCTTCTTTGCACAAGTTATAATGTTTCTGTTTCCTCTAAGTCTAGTTTTCCTTTTTTCCGCCATGACTTTCTTTCACTCTTTTCCGGTTCTAAGCGTTTGCAATCATTTTCACAAAACAGTTGCTCCTTTGGATACGAATATGCCCACCCACATCTCTTATTTTCGCAAACATTAATAGAAAATACGATCTCTACTTACAAATTTTACACAATTGGTGAGTTATAGCTGTGAGAAATTTTGTAATATATTTTTGCCAAACTTGTTTCAGTGAATATTATAAAATAGTTTTATACACAGTGAAGCTTTTCTTATTTTTCCCTTTTGTGTTTCGGTTGTCATCTCGATAGGCATACGCTCTAAATTCTTGGAGACTAGTAAATAAAAAAATAATAATTTCAGTGATTTTTCCCATTATTAATTTTAAATTTGTTGTGCTATATTGAGTACAAATAAAACATTTAAGAGATACAATAAACTGTGTTTAATCGCCCGGGATTGGCCTTTGGTATTCCCTCTTCCGTATCTTCCCGTTTATGGCTGAGTGATACAAGTATACATATATCGTTCGTAATGCCATCACATTTTCCCCGTTAGTAACTTGTGGAAACACTCCACTTTAACTATTTTTCTTTAAATAATGACAATAATTTTCAGATTATTAGTAAATCTTTTTATTATTATTTAATTTCATTTTTCATCCAAATTTCTTTAATTTATATTGTTTCTGATAGATTGCCTTAATTTTTTGACTGCTATTTATAAGATATTTTTCGTAACTCATTATCAATAGTAAAACCATCGATTTATGTAATCTCTTAATTTACATAGGTATTAACCTGACTTCCTTTAATATTTTACCTGCAAATACTTGTTTATAAAATAAACTTTTAACAACATTTTAACTTTTAGCGATATTTATCTCCATTTGTTGTTGTATTCTTGTAATTTACAATTTAGTTCCTAATTTAATGCATAACTTCTTTTTCTACACAAAAGGTCTCTCCGTATCCTTTTTGATACTTTATTTTTTATTTTGTGTTCATAATGGAAAAGAAATTACATACAACCGAGATTTTCTTGCCCCAAGAACATCCTTCCTTGAAGCCATTGGAATTTTTTTGGTTGATCCAATGTGATTCTACAATATTTCCGTAAACGTACAACGAGAAACACTATTTATGCTGATGTTGGTATTCATTGGTATTCCAAACACAACTTAATCTTATAATTAAAAGTTTTAAAAAATACTCGTTATTCAACTGAGGTTTAGAAAATTAAATATGAAAAATCTTTCTAAGCAAGTAATATTTAATTAATTGTTAATTATAATTAATATTTTATTTTCTGTTGCTAAGAAAATCTTTTGGCCGTTAACCGCATAAAGAATTGTACTTTTTCTAGACAAATAAATTCTCTTTATTTCAATTGTGTGCATGACTGACATTGTTTATCAAGATTATTGGTAATTTGCTGCAATTTTTGGGTGTAAAGCGTATCCTTTATAAAGTATAAGTAACTGTTTCTAAAATGAAATGTATGTATGTATGTATACATGTACGTCTTTACATACGCAGACGCTTTACTGAGTAACGTAGATGAATGTATACAGTGTGTTTTTCAATCTTCATGACCTTTCGTGTACATTAGATTATATTTGTTGGATTATATTTGTTACCCAGGATAATAAAGTAAATAAACATTAAAGATTAAAAGTGTTACAGAAAACCTTTAATCTGGACCTGATTTATGTGTATCAACATGTGCATGTGGATAATATAACTCTAATTGTGGTGCTGAATATTAGTTAATAGTAACATGTGTGCAGTTTTAAACAATCGAGAAAATATTTCTAATTTCTTAATTAAGAAGTTTCGTCCATGTTTAGTAAATAAACTTTTATCTTCACTTAGTTTGTTTTAATTTGAAGTGTAAATATTTACACATGAAAGATTTTTTTTATTGTATTTTGTGATACAAAACACTACAAATTAAAATAAAGTTTAAATTTTTCTTTGTAGATTTACGTATCTAGATTTTAGAATAAGTTTTGAGTCGCAAAGTTAGAATTAAATTTGGTGTCAGAATTAGATTCAGGAGTAATTCTCGAGTATTACAAATTATACTCCGTACGTTTGTAGGATGTGCAGCATTTTCTGCGAAACAATGATTTTAATGTTACGCTTATCTAGTTTTACAAATAAAAGCAATAATGAAATCTGGCAATATAGGTTCTATATTGTAAATCATGCATGAGTCTTGATACGTTTGCCTGTGCAATGTCCACTATGATATATACTTACATATATTTTGATTATATATTGGGTCTGGGAAAAAGTTCGTGGCGTTTTTTCAGTAAAATTCAACTGGTCCCCGCATGGCGCGTGGACGAATTCATTTAAACCGAATATGCTCCATTATTATCGACAATGTTTCGCCATTTTTTTGGTAGATCCATGATCCCATCGGTGAAAAACTTCTGTGGTTTCTGGTCGAAAAACTGAATCAAGTAGTTTTCACAGGCTTCTTTTGAAACCAACTTAATTCCATTGAGAGAGTTCTGCAGAGATCGAAACAAATGATAGTCAGAGGGTGCTATATCCGGACTGTAAGGTGGGTGCATCAAAACTTCCCAACCAAACTCTCTCAATTTTTGACGGGTCATCAAAGAAGTGTGTGGTCGGGCGTTGTCATGATGGAAGACAACACCTTTCCTATTAATCAATTCGGGCCGTTTTCTTTCAATCGCCTGGCGTAATCTCTCTAGTTGTGCACAGTAGAGTTGAGAATCAATCGTCTGACCAGTTGGAAGTAGCTCGTAGTGGACGATTCCCCTCCAGTCCCACCATACACACAGCATCACTTTTTTTGGCGTCAATGTTGGCTTAGCGAACGCTTGTGACGGCTCACCATCCTTTATCCACGATCTTTTACGCTTCCGATTATCGTACGTAATCCATTTTTCATCTCCGGTTATTAAACGTTTCAGAAACGGCTCGATTTCATTCCGTTTCAGCAGCGCATCGCAGATGTTAATTCGGTCCATCATGTTTTTCACGCTCAACTCATGAGGAACCCATACGTCAAGCTTTTTTTTGTAACCAGCTTTGTGTAAATGGTTCAAAACAGTTTTGTGGTCAATGCCTAGCTCCATGCCAATATCGACACTGCTGATATGCTTATCTTGTTGGACTTTTTCAAGAATTTCATCAGATTTTTCAGTGATTGGACGACCGGAGCGTGACTCATCTTTCACATTGAAATTTCCAGAACGAAAGCGAGCGAACCATTTCCGCGCAACAGATTTCGATAAAGTACCTTCACCGTACACAGCACAAATTTTATCACAAGCCTGCGCAGCGTTCTTCCCCTTATCATAATAATATTGCAGAATATAGCGAAATTTCTCATTATTCTTCTCCATTTTCAAGTGCGAATAACTTTCCAACCACTGCACCGATTACAATGTTTCTACGCTCAAACTAACGTTCGGAAGGTCATCTAAAAAACGAGCCGTCGGTGGTGTCGCTGTGACTTGTTGTTCTTTAGTTATCGGCAACCAATGCCATCTATCGGGAAAAACGCCACGAACTTTTTCCCAGACCCAATATTATAATTGTATTTATATAACATATGTTATTTAATGCGGTTATAAGACTTTTGAAAATACGTATACATATATCTTTTTGGCTTACAGATTGACTTATTTCAGCATACAATGCAAATAAGATAATATCTAAGTAGTCACTTTTTATTATAGTGTATGAAGTATACTTGGCATGTTAACATACATATATTTAGACTGATATGCTACATAATAAGCGTAACAGTATTTCACTTACATGGATTTTATTTACGCTAATTTTATTACAAATTATAGCTTTTATACATTGCGTTTAGAACTAAATTTTATAAATTATATTAGATATTTATTGGAGTTGAAAACAGTTATATCGACAGGAATTGTACTTATACTTTATATATTTTATACATTGCACGACGTGTATGAAGATAAGAAAAGCAAATTATAAACACCTAAGAGGGTTGCTACCTTTTTCGAATCTACTTGAACCCGTGTTCAGAAATTCCATCAGACATTGAGATTATAGAAGTGGATCCTCAAAATTAATTAATAAAGATTTCGAATCGACTCCAAGATATTTTAAAATTTCTAAACACTGTCTAACACTGAAGATGGATCATGATTTGGCCAAAACCAACTACTATCCAATTTGCAACTGACAAACTTAGTCGTCTATATAAAGTTAAACTTCACAAAACATTTTATCCAAATATACGTATATTCGATTCACATAAATTAGTTACAATAGTCGTCAAATTAAGAAAATTGCTTACTCAAAATGTATACAACCTGTATAAAATTATCAATATTAAAATTCCCGGCTATATGATATGGAATTATCGACATTCAACAACAAAAAAGCTATCTGTATAATATTTACGATTGCATTAAAATTACTGAATGTTATTATTGAATTATTAATGAAAAAGAAGAAATTCTAATAGTATAATATTTATTTATTAATGCTTAAAATAGTTGGATACGGAAAAAAACATACAAAAGTAAAAGTGACAAAAATAAAAATTTCAGAGTGTTTTTGAGATTCGTCTAACAAACAACTTTTATTCAAACCAGATGGCTGTACAAAAATGGAACTACACGTCATAACGCTAAAACTTGTCTAAAAAATAAATTACTGAAATCGATAATGCACAATTTGAATGAAAAACAGAAATACTAATTTAAGAATAGTAACTGCTAGAGTGAAAATAACCTACGGCATTAACTTGAAATAATTAACAACGAGTTTGATCACAAAACGAAATTACTTACTTCAATTAACAAGCTAAATAAATTTAGTTGTCTAAGCCGTAGAAAGGAGAAAAGAAAGAAACATCACTTCTATAAAATAGTAACCTGACCTTGTTGCACCAAAATAGGAGTAGTTCGCGGTGGCGATTATTATTCGATCCTTTTCAACGCTGCGAAAAGTCCTTTCGTACGGGAATTAATTCGGAGTAAACTAAAATAATAACCTTGCGGTGGATTTATTCTCATTACTCCCTTATATACACACGGGTAAGTATACAATAATTGACTTCTTCAATGGAGTAAAGAATCGCACTTTTTTACTAGAAAATTGCACTTTAAGTTCCTAAAATTGGAAACGGACTATTCACAAAAATTCAAAAGATAATGTATTTAGTGACATTATCTTTTGAATTTATTTAGAATATATATTTTATATTTAGAATAATCCGCATTGCAACCTTTTCATTAATCAGGTCTACAGATATATGGAATTAAAACTTGCATACGCGGCACGGTCATAAGTACGGTTGATTTAGTAAAGGTGTTACGAGAACGTAATAATTACTATAGAAAATATACGAGGAATGGCTTTGTAAATTACTGTATTAGGTATGAAAATAAAAGACTGAACTAGTAAAAATAGTCGGTACACTTTCAGTAGAATGACTAATTCGTTGTAAAGAATAATTTTTCAGCTTTTCGACAAAATGATTCCTAAATGTCACTCATCATTACCAAAGTCCTATTTTTTCTTTAAAACCGTCTGATCAGCTTGAATCAGTAGGAAGATATGAAGCACGGCTCATTGTTAAATAATTCTCGACCATGTTGAAATTGTTTTGAACTTGTAAGTATGTAGTTCTATATAAACAATATTACTGCGATCAATTTTTGGAATTTTGAATTTACCACCAATAATATTTAGAATTTTGTAATTGATGAGAGCAACTATACCTATGTATAATGTCAACACGTAGTAGTATGAAATATGCTACTCTCTAAATACGTTGTAAGCCGTTGTAAAACTTCCTACTAATCTGAAATTTTGTTTATAACCTAATATAAACGTAGCCTATTCAAAACTTTCGCAAAGCAAAAATCCGAATTATTAGTAGTGTAGTGTAGAAATACCTATATAGAATACGAACATTGATGTGGTAAGGATTTCTACTTAACCTTTTTGATTAATATATAAAGTTGTTAATAGAAAATAATCCAAAAGGAAAAAATATACAACTTCAACTTACTTTGGCAAGACAATTGAACGCTCGTACATCGTATATCGCAAATATATTTCAAAACGTAGTCTTCACTCGTATATTAAAATTTGTGACGCTGCTAAAGATAAATGCTTAGTGAGTTAAGGACATTGACATGAAAAGAAATGATAGAGATTCATACTACTGACTTACTTGTCACGAAAGACAATAAAACAAGCCTAGCTAAATGATTTGATTCTCGCCTTATTCTCTTTGTATCATCTTTATTTGAAGACGAACAAGTCAAACAGTATAAACATTGTTCTAAGATGAAGAAAAATATATGAAATTGATCAGCCAAATATAGTAAAATAATACAACGAAACAGATCTTCTAGTTGATGTGATGACTTTCGAAACGTAGTAGAATTAACAAATGGATTGTTAGAGCTATTTGTCGTTTCATGTAATTTTATATTGCTGCTAATTAGCTACACTACTGTGAAGAAGTTAAAGCGGTTAATATTCAAAATAATATAACCTTAAGTATCAGCACTTTAAATCATTTGTTACGAAAGTGAAGTAGCGATTACCCCTCTAAATAAACAAATAAAAACTGAAGCAATTCCTGACAAATTTTTGAGAAAAAGAACATTTGCCTGAAATTATGAGTAATAAATGAAAATTTATATCAAAATAAATGTAAGGATTTAACATTTGTAAAAGGTAATTTAAATCATTTTGCAGTAGATGAGAGCTACATATATACTCTATTACACACTATATGAATTTAATGATATTTTTTGCTGTCTTCTTACCTAACATATGTAATAATATAATTTCTCTTTTCTCTTATCTTCTATGTATGTGTCTTTATACACTTGCTTACATGTGAACATGTAACTTGTACATGTAATATATTTCTTTGTATGTCAACTGAAAGAAATTATTTCTTTAAATTTCGTCACTTAAAATTATGAAGTTGTTTTAGTTTTCATTTGTGTTGTTACAATATCAATGTATCATATATACTACCTGCCTTTTATTAAAAATATGTCGTTTTTTAATATCTTGCTTTCTCTATATCATTAAATGGTCCTTTATTAGTAATACGAACGATTTATTTTTTATTTCTTACATTTAAATTATTTTAGATTCGAGGAGGATACATTAAAGTATAAAAATTAATGATAATAATTATTATTGTTATTATTACTACTATTATTACTGTCGTCGTCATTATTATATATTGTTTACAATGCAATATCAGTGACATTCGAAACAATTAATTTAAAATATTAAATTATAATTGAATAAATTAACTTGTGTTATACGAAAATTGATATATGTAATTGTATACAGCTCGCAAAGTAGAATATTCTAATTCTATTTGTCAGTGTTAATATTACACAAGAGTAAATTAGCATAAAACCAAATTTACGCAATGCTTATAAATCCACAAAATGTCCACTTTATAACAATTTATGTATATTTTTATGTTTCAGTTCCAAATTCGTACGCAAGTTATTTCGCTTTTTAAGTTAAATGTCAAGTTCCGATTAGTTGCGTAAATCCGTCGATTCGAACGTGTCTATGGGCGAGGATTCCGACAGTTGAGACGTATTCGCGATAACATCATCATTATTTGGTTGTATATGCTAATATATGGTTGTTAAAAAGTAAAATTTCCTTTTTTTTATTTAGATGTATTTAAAACTATATGGTAGATCTAACCGATCCACTCTTAAAAACATCTATTCGAAATTACGAAATATAGTATACATTTTAAATGATTAGTTTTTTTTTACTGAAATTCACAAGATATTGTGTAAGATATAAAACATTGTTTAAAGAAAATGCCAGAAACCAATATCACTCTCATTTAAACTTTCAAATTAATTTTAAATTGGCAAAAAATATTTAATTTTAGATTGTACATATGTACATAAAAAATATGTGATTTTTAATGTATTTACGTACGGAGTTTATTTTTCGTACAATTTTTTAAAAAATATGTGATTTTTAATTCTTCGTTGTATTTAATTTTCACCAGCAAATGTGTTTAATAAATAATATACGATATTAAATAATATAATGTAAACATTAACATTATATTACCTATTCTTCATTACTGTATCTTAGAATTCTATTCCAGATGTGGTATATATGTACGTACGTATGTACATACGAATATTATTGTAATAACAGAATTTCAGAAAATTAGAGTAAATTTTAAACTATTACTTCATTGTTTTTCTTCTATAACATATACATATATACCTTTGCATACCCGAAAACCAATCTGCGAATAATTTTTATTTCATTTAAAGATAAAATTTGAGAATTATATCTTAAGCACTTATTAATACTAATAAATAAAAAGTAATTAATTATAAGTATTCTTTATTATGCAACAGATAATACACAATAACAGGCAAATAATGATAACGACAACTCGTATATATACAAGGGTACTAGGGAAGTTTTGCAATACAGCTTTGTTTATTTAATTTTTTCAAAGTAATTTCCTCTATACTCTATACACTTCTCCATCTTCCGAATCCAATCTTTAAGTCTGTTCTGCCAAGTTTCACTAGGGACTACAGCACAGTCGTTGTCCCAAGCCCACAGCAGGTCCTCATCACTGGAAAACCGCCTCGCTTTTAGCTTCATTTTCACATGCGGGAACAGTGCGAAGTTGCAGGGCGCAAGATCTGGACTGTAGGGAGGGTGCTCGAGAAGTTTCAATCCTGTGGTGTCAAATATTTGGTGCAGACTTTGGCGCGGTGAGCTGGAGCATTATCCGGATGGAGGAACCAGGTGTGCATTCTCGACTTTTGGCCGCAGGTTCTTCATAGATCCAATGACTTTAGACAGGCACTGTTCAGTATACCACTTAGCCGTGACTGTCTCCTGTGTGTCCAAAACGACGCGTTCCACAATTCTACTCGATTTGAAAAATACAGCTATTGTTTTCTTCTTTACAGATCGGGATTTTCTGTGTGTGTTTCGGTGTGTCCTCATCATCAAAGACTCAAACTTTGTTTTGAGCTGTGGTCGGCACTTCGTAATAGTACAGTCAAGTCTCGTCACCTGTGACGATGTAGTTCACATACCGAGATGGTTCCTTATTAAACTCTTTTAGCATCTACCGGCACCAAGTCACACGTCGTTTCACGTGCTCTTCAGTCAGTCGGAGCGGCACCCAGAGAGAACAAAGTTTCATCACGTGCAAATGATCATGCAGAATCGAACGAATTGCTGGTGTATTTAGGCCTGAAGTACCCTCTATCTATTGGTAAGCCACTCGCCTGTCCTCGCCAAGCATTTTCGTCACATTTTCTGCATAACTGCGTTCTCAGCATCCTCCACAGTTAAATTTCCCCTTTGGAATTCTCTCTACCACCTGAATATCGTTGTGCGATGTGGACAAATATCACCTAGTGCAAGAGTCATTTCTTCGAAGTACTGGTCTTTGTTTAAACCACGCACGAAATTATAACGCGAAACTGCCCTTATCTCATTTCGTGACCATGATGCCATCGTAAGCACTTTACATACTCACTACTAATGAATAACTGGGCCCAACGACATGGCGTGGCGGCTACTATGCACGTATGAACATGTCTCAACATGTAGCAACAAGCAGCTTCCTACGATTCATTGTTGCGTCATATTCAAAACTTTCCTAGTGCCCTTTAATTAAATTTAATCTAAATGTAGAATATATTTATCCTTGAATGCAATTTTTACATACATTCCGTAACTGTGCTTACACTAGTACTTTAACTTATCCTTGATGTACTCTTGATGAACGTGCCAGGGCGCCTAGCAGATTATCGTACCCACACTGAAATTAATTCCTGAAAAGAAGTAAAAACAATAAATTGTGTTTGATATTTAATATAAAAATTTGGTACTACAAATGTTTCTTCGTTTATTCAACAAAATCAATCCTTATGCGTTAGGTATACATTATACCAAATAACAGGCCTGTGCTTTAATTTGCTCACAACAAAAGCACATTACAAGAACTGGAAAATAGATATACTTTTAAAATATCTCAAAACTTTCATTATGAAATCTAACATTCTGGAGGCTTGATTACAGATAAAATCAATATGATTGCTAAATCAGCAATTAATTTCAAAAATAATGCCCAGATCTTTGACAGTGATTGCATAATTCAGAATATGAACTTGTGTTAAAGAAGGATAAATAAAGGATTGTCTTCGATATTTTACGATAATACATTTATAAAAATTGAGATGCAATTCCCATGTTTATGTTTGATCGTATCCTCTAGATTTAACTTTATTTAAAAAAACATACTTAAGAGCCGCAAGCAGAATTTTACATTCGATTACTTGCATAATGCTACTAAAACTCATGTGAAGGTATAAGTTTGTAGTTTGAAGTTGATCGATATTAAAATAACTCACCGGCACAAAATTCGATCTATGTAATAATTTGGTGAATTTTAATGCTTTTTTGGAAATTTAATTGTTATTTTCTTTTGTTAGACCATACAGTAATGTAAATAATGAAATCGTAATGAAATTATTATCCAAAATAGTTAAGTTTAATGCTGGAATAATAAAAATAATGTAGAAACTGTAATAGTTAATAGAACAACAAAATGAAGATTTGACATAAATGTAACAAAGTGTGAATTAATAGCCTGTATTGCCTTCCCGTGCATAGATTACACTAACCATTGTTCTTGGCACTCTTTCGACAAGGTGTTGAATGTTGGACTAATCACTTCTGTTTCTAGGAGCTGGAAGGAATTCGTGTTCAGAGTCGCCTTTTGACTATGTCTCACACTTATTCGATTGAATTCAGACTTCTTGCGGGCCAGATCATACTGAGGATTCTAACTTCATCCAAATATTCATTAAACTTGAGCAACGTGAGAGTAGGCGTTACTATGCAGCAGCATAAAATAGTCGCCACATGTGGTTTTCGGATATCCCTAATGTACCTGTCTGCATTCAGAGTTCCTCCGTGTTCTCTAGTCAACCGTGGACCGTATGCAGATCGGACCAAAAATCCATGTTTCTGTAATCTTATTCCTGCAGTTCTTTTACTAGCTGATACACCACATACCTTTACCAAATCATTTCTTTCACGCACTGCAGTAGTGTCTCTGTTTATTAGGATTCTCAATGTAAGAAAACGCGCTTGTATACCTTCTTCTGCCTGAACCGACTCGTCTAGTATAGCCACCAGTTTCACGAAACCGTTCTGCAGCTCTTTGAACAGTACATCATAAGACACCTAGGACTCGAGATACATGAGATTGTGATCGTCCATCTTGAATCAAAGTTATTGTTTTGGTAGTGTTTGCTGGATTTAATACCATAAACCGTTTAAATTGAACTGATTTTAATTATCAGTGAAATGTGCGCCCTTTTTTGGTCTTTTTTGACAAAAAAATAAATAACGATTTACATCAAATTTACAAATGCAATGAAAAAATCAGGACAAATGACTAAATAGTGCATGGATCACATTTTGTGACGGCGAATGTAATTCTTAAATGTTTTTGAAGGACATAACAAACATACTTAGTAAAGTAAAAAAGGCGCCGTTTTCTTTCTTTTTTATTACACTGCAAATGCGAACTCTAATTGAATTATATCATTTGCAAGAAAAAAAGAACATTTTAATCAATGATACAAAATACCTTTCATTAAGAATTAAAAAAATTCAGCAATAGAGTTCGAATAGACCGAAATAAAATTTAAATAACTTATATTCTAAAATAACTTGTTTGAAAAGGTAAATTTTCACAAATATTTAATTTATAAGTGTGCTTTCATCTAATCTCTGTCTACCTCTAACAATTAGTGTATATATAATACATAATAATGAAAATGCATTGTCATAAAAGATGTACTTTACAATTAATCTAAATAAATACTTCTTTTAAATCGTATATGAAGCATGCTTAATAAATGATTGTGATTAATGTAATATTTACACGTCTAATCGAAAGCGTCTTCCGCTCAAAACAAACAACATAATTTGCCTTGTCTCTGTTTCTTAAATTGACGAGCACCTAACGCTGCAGACTTGAGTGAAATCTAACAATATGATGAGAAATTTAATGTAAGCATAAACGTCCCTAAATTATGTAAGAACCGCAATAGACGAAACATTAAAAAAAATATGTCATGTTCGTTTGATTGATTTCGCGTGCCGCACACGTATAAAAAACAATAGGTGTTACGAGAATGTTCGTGCACGCATAAACACCAATGCTTATACTTGAAAGTAGCAGTTCATTAATACTCTAGCCATAGACGGTCTGGTAATACAAATTTTCACTTTTTGGAGGTGTCTGTAGTACATACGGTTAAATTTTTAAATGATATACATTTATGCATCGATTTAGAAATTTCTTGCTCTACCTAAAAAGACTAATTACTTCCCACATTTGGAAATTAAAAAAGAATTAGCACACAAGCACTGAGTAAAAATTATTTCCTTTTTATTATAGCTCCGTATTCATATGTAATCTTGTCTTTTAATAATAATCTTTGCTATACTTTGTTCTGTTGTTCTGAGTTCGTCCTATTGGGTAAAAAATTTATTATTATTACTAAAATTGAAATATGTTTCTATATTTGGAAAATTGAAAAACAAACTGTCAAAAACATTGCATTTAATTACGCGATCGTAAAAGTGCATAATTAATTACAATTAATAACCTACCGCGAGTTTCTTCTTAATAACTCTTTCCATAATTCAATTTGGCACATTAGCAGTACTCGAAGTACCGTGTGGAGAACAAAAACAAAGATTTTTTTATATGATTTTTTTATATGATGTAAAAAGCGGTTAAAATTTGAATTTTCAGTTTAGCATGCTAAAAGTACATAATTAATTATCTACCGTGAATGTTTATTTAATAACTGTTTCTATAATGCAACTTATGGTACATTACAAGGACTCGACGCTATCGTCTCCGTGGTCTAATGATGATGGCATATTCCCGGGGAGAATGGGATTGCAGGTTCGAGTACCGTGCGGAGAACAGACACGTTTTTTTCAAAAGTTTCTGCATTATATATGTATATGATGTAAACAGTGGAAAATTTGATTTTTTTCTGTCATGTATATCGTCAATATAGATTCAAAATAAATGTTATAGTATTCACTATCGAAATTTTTAATAGCGTCAATTAATAAGACGAAAAAATATTCTTTATTAGCATATGATGTATAGTTATGGAAAATTGTTGTGACAATGATAATTACGAAGCCTTATATTGCTCAGAAAAAAAGCATAAAAAAATTCCTTCATCCAGATAAATGTCGGAACTTTAGAATCTTAAAAATCTTTAAAATGTCGATGCAAAATTTTGACTATTTTAAAAAGATTACCAAATAATAAATCCACGCTCAAGAGAGTATATTTTAAGTTTAATAGATTACTAAAATTTTAACCGCCGAGAAACATATGTATCTTGCAAACGTATCTTGGTCGTTTATAAAATAAGAAAAAGACAGAGATGTTAATTTTCTAGTAAAAGACATAATAAAACATTTGAAATATTAAGCATAAACGATGGATAACCGCCCTATCAATAATGAAATCAATACTATTTTACAAATGCTAAGTTGAGCTTATATTTAAACTTAAGTATAAGAGGAACCTAAGCGTTGTAAGACAAATATTCAAGTAAAATATTTATGAACACTAAGAATCGCGGCGGGCCAAAACTGGAGCTTTGGAGAATTGCAGAGATAGGCGTATGTATAAACATTAAATAAGTAGTATTATAGAAAACGTAATTCATCCTATCGTTCAGCTAGGACCTCATGTATATAAGAAAGTAAGGAGAAACGTCAAGGGAAGGAAATTTATTGAAAAATATTACATAATCAATAGTATCAAATATCCGAGAGAATTAAAAACAATTCAGATTAACCAGTTCTTGATCATCATTTTATGTTAAAATTATTTGTTAAATCTTCTGGAGAAGCTATCTGTTACAGATTATAATCTGTATAGATACAGACTATGTGTTATAGATTATTACATTATAGATAATATGTAAAACGTGTATTATGATATACACAACCATATATAAAAAAATATTAAACAATAAAACAATATTGTATTTGTCACTTTATAAAAAACAAAAACAACTTTATTTAACTTCACATTGCAGGAAAAATAGTTAAGAAAATGAGGCTTTATTGATTTCTAGTAAAGATATTTTGAGCATTTTTGATAAGAAAACTAGAAATAAGTCATCATAAAAAGTATATTATTCGAAGGAATAACATAATTTCTGTAAATTTAACATTAAATAGCGGAGAATAACGGGAGAATTCTACGAAAATAGAATTTTGAATAATCTAGACAGTACAGAGCAGATAGCTATCTTGTAGTAAACATCGTTCAATTGGCCTCAGCCAGTTACCAAATCGTTAGCACACTATGAAGAATGTTTCATTTAAAAAAAATAGGAAAGATATTAGCAAGTGACTCTCTGGATATACTTTATCAACCGTGATTCATATGAGTGAGACGAGGGGCCGGGAGAAAGGTCAGATCCAGAAATGTACCTAAATAAAAGGTTTTCCAATAAGGACTTGACAACAGAGGATGTGGAAAATGGTTCTAAGAAACTGGAAGAAGCCGTTGATTTCATCGTCTTTTACAGGATAAATATGCCGAAAAGGTCGTCGCGACCACCAGACACAAGAAGCGAAAAAGCTGAGAATACATCGAAAACCAACCGAGAATATACGGCAAAAAGATCAAGCAGGTAAGAGGAAGCAAGCTCGCCAAAAGAAGGCGATCGCAAAGGCCATCTAAAGTAACCCTAAAAATTGCTAGTGGCGACACGAACGGTGGCATCACTAGCAAGGAAAAGAAGAAAAAACACAAAAAAAAGCAGACGCAACCGCGACGTGATACGTAGTTCGCCACGTCGGTATTCCTCGAGATGCGCCTGAAAGCAAAACTAGAAGAGACGGACACTAAATCAAAATGGTGCTGAAAACTCGAGCAGAAGGTATGGTGCAGGAGCTAAACGAAGGATGGGGAAAGTTTTAACAGCAAACTGAAGCAGATGTGTGGTGTGTTCTGGTGCGACGTATAGCTACGTTAAAGTTTCGGGACTTGACACAAATATTGAAGAGGTCCCAGGTGTAGTCAAGGAAAAACTTTGAAGAAGTTGCAGGCGAAGTGAGCATCACTCTCACTAACGAAAACAGCAGAGGACATAAGATGGCTATCGTCCAGCTCAACCAACGTCAAGCTCTCAAACCATTGGAGATAGATAAAATTAAGATCGCGATAGGGGAGATGCTGAGTGGTACAGAGACACACTCGATACTATTGCTCTATGGCTACCGGAGTCCTCACCTATAGAAGCGGCTACCTCTGAGTAAAGTGTGGCACCTACGTGAATTGTTATCTCACACCGGACGACCGAAAAGCAGAGTTTTCAGGACCAACTAAATAAAGTGTAGGACGAGTTATATGATATGAAATACCCTGTTATTCTAGGAGGAGACATCAATGCCAGGACCAGCAAGCACTGCACTATTCCACGAGGAAGGCGCGTATTGGACATTACTGTTGCACTTGGTCTCAACGTAATGAATGTGGGCAACACAAATATCATTAGGAGACCGTGCTATGGTGAAAAGATATCCGATATCGTACCGCCTTCGGAGGACATCGTGCAGGACATCGTCAAATGGAGAGTCGTGGAGATGTGTACAGGAAGCGATTATCAGAAGCAAGGACACTGTCATAGAGTGCGCTGAGCTGGCAGAACTGGGTTACGGACGCGGCAATGGCACTCTTCTACTGAGCATGGGACGCCTCCATGCCGCGAAGGAGGAATCATCTCCAAAACAGGTGAGCATATTGGTAAAATGAAAAGATCGCGATCCTCTGGAGAGACCTACAGACAGAAGATAGCAAGTGCGACGAAGGAATCCTAACGGGGCAGATCTCGAATCTGAAGTTTCTAAGAACTTCAAAAGTAACCTAAAGAATGATATCTATAGAAGCGAGAAGTTCAAATGAGGGGAGTTAAGGCAGAACGTGAAAAGCGACTCTGGGGCCTGGGATTCAAGGTCGACATGCGTAAACTCCTAACAAAGGCAGCGAATTCAGTACTCAAACGGAATATCGTTGACGCGCTATTCCCTACCCATCCAGAAAAGACCTTGAGCGTTATTCCACTATTTCAGATAGTGTATATCATATATAGTATCAGATAGAATCCCGGTGGAGACAAAATTGTGGCACGTGCGTGTTCGGAGCTATTCTTGGATGTTTACAATTACTAGTTAACAGAGAATGTCTTTTGCAGGAAATATAAAGACCAACGACTTGTGTTGATAGGCAAGGGCAAAAGTGACCCACCAGCGGATTCAGCATATAGACCACTCTGCATGTTTGACACGACCGACAAACGTTTTAAAAGTTTATATGATACACAGCGTAGTTTCAGAAAGGGATAAACCTGTAGAACATGTCCTATGACGAAATCTTTTCTTTCGTATAGATAGACCGCAAGATATCTACCTCATAGGATAAGCAAACAATACTGCAGCGGTTATCATTGCGTGGGATAAGATGTATGCGTAGAGACGCAGCCAGGCCAAAGGAAGGGTAACCTCATGAATGGAAGAACACAGCCTGACCTGGGCAATAGAAAAGACAGAAGTCGCTCTACTGACCAGGAGGAGAATCCCCAGGGTAATATAGATTACTCTGGGCAAAGATACTGTATCGATTAAGGCTTCTGCGAAGTGCTTCGGATGGCAGCCAGACTTTATCTTTCTGGGAACAGATTCATTAAACAATAAAGCCGTTAAGGTAACAACGACGCTGAACCGATTCATGGTTAATGTGGGAGGACCAATAGCAAGTAACGCTTTGCAGCAGAAATATAGGAAGCCCATTGCTGCAGTAGGAGGGTCTCAGAATCTCAAGCTTATATCATATACCAGCGATGGTGGTGATTGTAGGAGTAACACCGATCAATTTACTGACCCAGGAAAAGAAGAAAAACTATGAGACTTAGAAGGAAGCCAAACAAACTAAGTCGAAAGCTAAAGCGCTCATCCGACGAATGTGGCAAGAACGCAAACTAAATGAAACGAGAGGACTGTGAACGGTAAAACTGATCCTCAACATCGCGGAATGAATAGACCAGGACCATGGCGAGGGCTTCGCTTACCACACCTTTTTCGAGTGCGAGAGGTGGACCGAGTATAGAGACACGCAACTAGAGGAACTAATCCTTTTGACGCTGAACAACGTTGTGGAAATGATGTTGTCTGGAAACAACCGCCGGCAGGAGATTGCAAGGTTTGTCGAGAGGTTGCTGAGAAGAAGAGTTAGACTCCAGTAACTATGGCGTCTAATCGTGAATAATTGCGAAGTGCTATTCTGAAGAAATTCTAATAGCGGTTCCAGGATCTAGTGTGATGTAGCAAGATTTTTGATGGCTGCAGGCCGTGCTTTTGGTACAGAAGTCTCGTCCCTGATAGTAGGGTTAGGCATAATAGACCGTAACAATTATACTTAACTTGAAAATAAATGTTTAAACGATTCCAAATAATTCTAAAGTTATATTGATTGGAAAATGGAAAATGTAGCATCCTTGCAGTATTACCATAAAAATGATGATTAGGTTATATGAAATTCGATTGAAATAATTGAGGGCTTTACTATAAGCTGCAATCAGTCTCGCTCCTTACTGTCTACTCTAACTATTTCAGATATTCTTGCTTTCTACATCGAACTATAGATATAGAAAAGATTAGGATGGATTTTAGATGGATTAGTAATATCACTTGCATGTTTAGAAAAGGAGATATGTTATAAAGTATTTTAGTACTGTATAAAACATGTTTCTATGTAGCAGCATGGTCAACTATACTATCAAACTTGGTTGAGATAACTCAATATCTTGATAAACTAATGGACAAAAGACATTAAATGTATACTGACTTCACCAAAGCATTTGAGAACATTGGTCATAGTAAGTTGATTTAATTTTTAATTGCTTAATTGTCTCTTATCTTAAGAATAAATAGGTCGGGTTGACTGGAATGGATTTGTTCCATCATTTTTAACGCCACCATTGAAGTACTTCAAGGATCCAATTTCAATCTTTTCTTATTTACATAAATGACTTATTAAGTAGATTAGTTTATAGAGACGTCATATTTGCTGGTAATATGAAAATATTTTCAAGAATTACTGATTGTCTTAAATTGCAGAAAATTTTGAATATAAGCCACTCTCTATGCATACTTCTTTTTTACTTATTTTCAATATTTTTCATTCACTTTCTGCCCGAAATATCAAACGCGATAAGACTTGTACTACTGTACTACTTATTATTCCATTTTAATTATTAGAATTATTGTATATTTTATGGAATATATGTTGATACTTTTTACATATATCGCCTATCGTGAAATACCAAAAAAAAAAGAGACACCACTCAACGTATGACGACAATATCTTAAATTTCGTGTTTTATTTTAATATACAAAATATATTCTAGGACATTGACCATGTTGATCATTGACAATGTTAAACACACAATTTTGTTAAATTATGTTCATGGCTTTCGGTAACTCTTTTTTAATAAAGCAAAGTAATTTAGTTATATATAATTTAGTATGTTTTCATCTCTAATGGCCATTCAACATATAACTTGTGCTTGTGGAGGGCAAATTAAAAAAAAACAAGAGTAGTTACCATTGACTATATTTATTTTTTGAAATTTTTTATTATCTGCAGGTATTTATCATTACAAAGTTAAGATAGAATGCAATGCGCAAATATTTTTATATATGGATCTATTTTACCAATGGTAGAAGCTTGGATTCCATCCATTCCAACCGTTCCATCCATTCCAATTGCTCAATGGTACAATTACTGGATTTAATTTAGTGAAATATATGGGAGTTAGTATTGGTTCTTGTATAATGATGCCTGGTTTGGCTTTTGGATCTGCTTTCGGATCAGCACTTGGAGCGGCTACAGCCAAAGCAAGCAAAGTGAAGAAAAGTACCTATAAATGAACACTTTTAGATAACAAATACATTTCTTTATATTACATTTAATTCTAATAAATGGTAATTGTATTTATAGAGATGCAAAAAGGAAGTTTTTTGATAACAAAGTCTTGGAAATTACTAAAATAGAAAATTTAGACACTTTTAACAAAGAATTTTAAAAAAGCAACGGAAAGATAGTATACTCGAAAAACTCAAAAGCAGCGTTAGTAGAAGATACATAAGATAAATTAACTTACTTAATAAACGTGAAAATACAGATCACGAATTGAAAATTGATAGTTTGAAAATATTAAATTAGGAAGGTTAGAGGTGGTGGAAATAATAAAAGCTTAAATGAAAATGGTATATATGTGGAAATCCTAAGCGAAGAGGGTGACCACCTTGAAGAGTACTATTACATAATATTACGGACAGTATAGAGACCTAAAAAGATATCTGACGAAAGACAGCAGTGGTATACATAAAAATGAGAAAAAGTTCATATGTTCAAATTACAGAGGTATTTAGATTCTAGATGTGGTATACAAAATATTAGTAAGTTTGATGAGAATCAATAGAAAATAGGAATGGTAATTCAATAGAAGAATGAATAAGCTTCTCATACTTAAGTAATGGCTATGAACAAAATCTATTGTTGCACTTCATTTATGGATGTCAAACTTCCATAGAGCTTTCCTATAGATAGATTTGAGACAAGACAATTATAGCGGTCTGTTAAAGCAACATAAGCATCAATTTATCGCACATGCAGACGAGGTGATGTTAATAATAACAAGATTAAAACAAGAAATGGGAAAAATATGGAAACTTCCAGAATAAAATGCGAAAAGTTAGGTTCTACATATTAATCAAGAGAAGGCTAAATATATGATTTTAAAGAGACGAGAAGAACCCCGTCGGGACAATATGATAGACAATATTCGTTTTCAATATATGTGCATTACTTTGACTGAGAAAAATAGAGAAGAACCAGAGTTGGACAAGAGGACTGACAGGCGGCAGCTAGTCTGTGATATAAACCGAAATCAAAGAATGCAGCAAAATTAGGACCGTACGACGCGATAATCAGACTAGCAGTTTGAACGGTTTGAAAGAAATAAGTTGATCTGTGGAGAAAAAGGAGAATGAACAAGAAAAACGAATAAAGAAATTGTGCAAAAATATAATAATCAATCAATTAAAGATTAAGGAGAATCGAGTCCCAAAACAGTGTCCACAGATAGGAAAAGAATGGAAGAAAAGAAAAGAACGTTCAGGCAGATGAAGTAAAGAGCGACTTGAAGAGAGGTGGAGAGCACGAGTTTAGGAAAAGACCTTTGGTTAGACGAAAATGGAAAAAGTAGTTAAGAAGATAGAAGAAATAAAAATCTAGACCTAGAAGCCATGGGCTTTTAAGGCCCATAACGCTGTTATATATGTGTTTAATACATATACATATGTACTTATATAATTGCTATTTTGATTTACTCTATTAATTATAATTACATAATGACACATTAATTCATGTAAAAACGTAAATAATTTCGTAAGGAGGAAAATAAGCAATGAAGATTTAATTAAAATAATATGCGTATGTATATATTTTGATAATACATTAGATTTATTTGTATTCGCGAGAAAGTAAGGGTTAATTACAATATCTACAGATCATATTAATCGTGTAAATCATTTACAGGACTAAATTTGAATCTGTATCCTCGTTATTGTATTACAATTCGTAGATTTAGGTAAATGTGAGGTTTTAAATGGTCGACCCATTTGAAACTTCGCATTTACCTAAATCCTACCTTTATGAATGAAGGGTATTAACTTTATTACTCTTTCAAAAAAGTATTTGAATTTTCGGTCCTTATAATTAATAATTCTATAGAGAGGTACTCATATAAAATACTATATACCTCAGTCTAAACATGTATCATTATTTATATAATCTACATTCAAAAATTGTTCATACAACATATAAAAATTTACTTTCGAAAATATGTTCTTTGAAGTGTATGAAAACAGTTAAATATATGCCACATGATCAATAAGTAAATTCTAATATTTACATTAAGCTAAATGTGCTGATTGTGTCATATTCTAATATGTTGATTCTAATATGAAAGTATAAATCCTAATTATTTTAAAATTCTAATATTGAAAAGAATTTCGGAGAATGTTTATCGAGTTCCCAAAAATAAATTTAATTTATTGCAAAAACTGCATAAAATACATACTAGTTTGTAAGAGAATTTTAATGGAGCCTGTGGTTGAATAACTAGATCACTGAAGGTTGATATATAACCCTTTGCCACAATAATTTTCGTTTTCTGTATACGTATTTCGACAACAAAGTTGTCATCATCAGCAGATAATTAAACAGTATTAATTAGACACCTGGACAACTACGGTAAAAATACCCGTACGAAAAACAACTTCTGCATGCGATCCATACAGCTGAAAGCCAAAACGTACACTGCGCGTGCGGAAGTTGTTTTTCGTACGGGTATTTTACCGTAGTTGTCCAGGTGCGACACTATTTAATTATCTGCTGATAATGACAACTTAGTTGTCGAAATACGTATACAGAAAACGAAAATTATTGTGACAAGGGGTATCAACCTTCAATGATCTAACTAATTTATAAGATAAGAATTTATTAATGTATTTCTTAATCATAGACTATGAAGATTAAATATTTACATCTTGTGTATATAAAGTAATTAATGAAACCAAAGATTTCGCTAAGGAACTGTTCAATAATATCAAAACATTTTCTTTATCATAAAAACTGACCAGTTTCGTTTAATTTCAAAATAAACATTGAATTATCAAAGAATATGTCAGTTAAATTGAGCACACAAGTAAAGTATCCAACAATCAATTTTAAGATAAAAACGGTTAAAGTATAAATAACATATCGTGGCTTCTTAAATCCGTGTTAATGAATGCACTGTAGATGAACAATTATTTATTTTGAAGTGATCGTTCATCGTCGACGTACTTAAATTACATTTGTGTAATGCAAGTGTGAATGTGCCATACACCAACTAGTTTTAAGTTAAGATATTTTACAACAAATCATAACCTAAAAGCAAGTTATTGTTTGGCACATTCACATTTGGTTCACATTGAAATTTAGGAACGTTGACAATAATTTTATTACACATTTCGTATGTCTTCATCACATGTTTTTAAATGTGTAAATGTTCTTCACTTAATTGAAAACGGTCTGTTTATCAAAAGTTATTCATAGTACCAACAACACATTGAAAAGTTATTATTTTAATTGAGCGTAGCAATATGTACACTACATATTTGCGTGCTATTCTTTTTTAATTGTTGCCAGTTACGGATTTGATTAACACGAAATCCATGATTAAGCGAATCAAACAAAAAGGTATACTCAAGAAATAATATAATTAAGAAAATATCTATAATTTTGCAATTAAAATTTTTTCGCATTTACTCTCTATCAAACTGTCAGTTTTAATATAGAAACAATAGATGAAGTAAAAATAGTAACAACAATTGAGAAATATCGTTCTCTCAATGGAATGGTTATTGATAAAAAATCCCAGCCTAGAAAACAACAATCAGAGTTCGAAAGTTGGGTATTAACTAATAAGTACAATATATTGAAAGTAAAGTTCGAGTTATGAAAGTGGGGTATTATAAAGAAATAAAGGATGTAACTAAAAAAGAACAAGAAACAATCAAATATGGGAAAAACTAAATATGTAATTTTATTGAAAATTATAGGAGAAAACCATGTAAGACACATGTACACTTCATCAAAGTGAACAATAATTGAGAAATATCGTCCTCTCAAATATGGGCAAAACTAAATATGCAATTCATGTTGAAAGTTATAGGACAAAACCAGTTAAGATGTATTGAATACTTTATCAAAATGAATGGCAAGAAAATAATCAAAAGCATTTGGCGAACTTGAATTCAGGAAATAAGAAATAGAAGGCTACTTACTATTGGCGTGTGATAAGACAACATAGTTTAGAATAAAAAATTATATAAGATACTGTGATGTTTATATATATATATATATATATGTTGTCTTATCACACGCCAAAATATATACAATATATATATATAAACATCACAGTATCTTAAATAATTTTTTCTTCTAAACTATGTTGTCTTATTACACGCCAAAAGTAAGTAGCCTTCTATGTCTTCTTTCCTATGACAATAAAAAGGTTTTCGTTTCTTTAGCGCTCAATATTTTGCTATTTATTTATAGGATCAGCGACTATTTAACCATTTCTTATTAATTTATGAAATTGTCGTACATATTAAAAATTGCTAGCAACTACATGAAAGGACTAGATGGAGGATTGGAGTTATTTTGATTTTCTAATTATTACTAATATTTTTATATTTAATATGGTCTGAATTTAAAACGGTTATAATTTTATGACTGGTCTTAGAATTGATATATAAAAACATATTTAGTTTTTCTTAGTTTTCTTAAAAATTTAGTTTCCAAAATTCCTGACAAGACCATTGTTAATGTCTACAGTGACTCGCAATTTTAATGAATATAATTTTATGGCTGCTTTAGATTGATTCAGATAGTAATATGTATAATGTTAATATAGGCTTAACATGCAAAATAACTCAAAATTATAACCTAAGAATTCGTGTCAAGACTATTATCAATGGTGATAAACATCTAATACTATGTTAAGTTATCTGCGTTCATGTATATATCACTATGTAATAAAATAGAATTTAGTAAGCAGTATGCTTCGAGGCTCAGCATAAGAGCAAAACCTAATAATCAATTATTTTCTCAGAAGGAATGCTGTAAATTTGTAGAGAAAATATATTTCGCAAAAGAAGTAATATAAGAAATCCAAGTTGATTATATAACGGGCAAGTAATTGACAATCAATACCATGTTATCCAAGGGATGAAATTTTCTAATACCCTATAGAAAGGTTCGCAAATTAAAAAAAATTTACGCGTGCACAAACACTCACACACCCAAATACATAATATCTTTCTTTATTATCAATTGCAAATTATAATTTCTTATTTAATCGTTCTGTTTCAAATTTAAAAAAACAAAAAATATAAGACATAAAATAACTGTTAATTTAAAACGTTGAATAAATTCTACAAAATTCTATTAAAAGCAATTTTTAATAAAAACACTGGTTTAATTTAACGTTTACAAAAACATAATTAAAGTCAAAAATATATAAAAATAAAAATAAATATAAAACAGTACTTACGTATTTGAACATCTTTATGTGAGAATTTCTGTTTCAGATACTGATACTCCAAACCGAATTTCGCGGATTTTTATACAATTTCGTGTGTCCTTTGGCAAATAGTTTAAATCGGATCATCTTCAAGTTTGTGAATTACAACTAATGATCTTCATAAATAATTCAAATTTCAGAGACATAAACACACAAACGCACATATTACATTAATTCCAAAACCATTAAAATTCGATATTGCGAAAGTGGGTTTCGTTGATGGATTCGGAGGGAATTTGTTATTCTTTGACCTGAGCCAAGGAAAAATTAAAAATGCTTACATTAAATAATAAAAATATTCGATCATCGCCAGGATGTTGGAAATATTAGCGAAGAATGATTAATTTTAATATTAGTATTGTGCGCACTTAAATTGTCTTTATTTCTAAAATATTCAAATTTTATTGAAAGGCGTGTAATATAATGGTCTCAAGTAGGACTTGTATTTGCGTAGTATATAAAAAAATATTTAAATAATACATCTTGCGTATGCAAAAGTTAGATTTTAGAGAGTACTCTTGCGAATCGTTATTGTCAATTTTTGTTTACTAGAAGTTTAAGCTACCTTTAATAAGAATTCAATTCACGGTATAGATGCGTTTATATTATTTTCAGTACATGAGGTGCATAAAGTTTTTTGAAAAATTTGTGCAATTAATAAAAAGTGAATTTTTGTTTTACGTTTCATCGTGCCTGTTATAAAATATAAAGTACGTAGTACCCATTTACGACGAATTTTCTATTATCCAATTACATATAAAAAAATCTCCTTAATTTGAAACTAACGTCAATAACTCTATTAATGAGTAATTACCTGCTGTACTTGTTTTTATTAATTATTGCTAAATAAAGTAAATTAATCCGTCTGGAACAGGACAGTGTTACTTTTAGTTACCGTCATTACAAACCATAATTTTTGTTTTGTATTGCACGCATAGTTAATTAATAGCCCATGCATAATTAAAACTGCAAACAGAGTATATTAAGCAACATCCCATAGCAAAATTTTCTTGTGAATTCACAAAATTGTGTGTAAAGAAATTAAATATAACAAACATAAGACGTAAAAAAATATATATTTCACTTTAAATGTACAAATGAAGCATGTATAATTGAAATTATGATATATTTACAAAGTGATAAGTCTATTATTTTTTATCATGTTTCTGTTTCCGTTTATTAATCGTTCAATAAATTCTGTGTATATATTTATTTTTTTCGCGATATAATTTATCAAATTCATTAATTTCGTCTATTCATTTATTTAGTTGATATAAAATTGTTACTTGTTTGGTAATATGAGATGAACAAATCAACAATGCGCAAATATATGGCTGTAATAAAATTAATTAAAATTAATAAGAAAACTCCTCAACTACGTTTTGAACACAATCGTTTCACCGCTACAATAACTTCATCAGCTATTTAGTACATCTAACTAAAATTATGATGTATGATGAATATACCTAATCTATTTCTACCTGCCTAATTAACCTATTACAAAATTAAATTTAATGAATACAGGAAATGAATAGAAAATCTAACATTAACTAAACAAATTAATAGTGAATTATTTAATTTTAAGACATCATTCTGAACATTTAACAGAATATTTGAACTTTTTAATCTATTGATTTCTGGAGATTCTAGTAAATTGAATTTTCTTTATTTATTTCCTACATGTAGAGCTTTGATATCCTGATTAAATGTATAATTTGCTTCTAAAAAGCTGTTCCCACGTATCGATTCTTGCTTTTCATTGTAATATATAATTTTCATAAAAAATTGGATATCATTAAACAAATAAGATTTTTAGACAAAAATTTATAGTC